>BJBW01002587.1:9460-78830 GCA_004320125.1 Scolopax mira
CTCTGTAAAACTTGAATAAAGGGAGAATGACCATACTCATATTGATGTTACGTCGTTACTCCGGGTCCAGCTCCCACTCCGACAGTTTTTTTGCTGTGATCCCATCCCGCAGTGCCGCTTACCTCCGCTGTAGCTGATCTCCTCAGAGATATTTAATAGTGAATTCACAGACTCTGATGTAGTTTTTGGAGGTGAAAAGCATGGTGAACCTTCATAGGTGGTTGAAATACACACAGAAAAAGCCCCAACAGTTTAAGACAGCACTTTATATATATATATAATATCTCTAGTTTATATATATATATATAGTTTACAACATTCTGTAAGAATAATATTTTCCTGTCTCCTTCTAAGCTTTAAGATTTGTCATGTTCTTGTGCAGACTGATGTCATTATGTAATTTCTAGGATTGCAACAGGATGATGTTATAGGCATTTTCTACAGGTTGGAACACAATGCGCACACAGTAACTTCCCAAAGCCTTTAGGTTCTCTGTGGTGCCATTTAAAAACATGAAATCTAAATTCCAGGTTTGTGTTGCTTCAGCATGAAGTACCTCATGTTTAGGTGACAAAGCTATCGCAGTAATGACTTCTTAATGTGATTTCTTTTCATGAAAGATGTAGTGTGAATGATTCTTATCTCACTTATCCCATATTTGTATTTGTTCATTATTTTTAATACAGTTTTTTTAAATCATTGTTCAACCTCCAAGCTTTATAATACTACAATGTCATGATTCTAATGCACTTCACAGAATATTTATTAGTTATTTATGGAAAAAAAGATATTTTGTTTGTCATAAAATTGTACAGTAACATACGGATGCATAGTAATTGAAATGGTTAATGTTGTATCAGAATAATATTGAAAAAAAATCAAACATGCAAGGAAATACAGTTACCTTTAAAAAGACATTACAAAACCAATTTTTAAAATATTGTCTTTAAATATGCTTTTCAGTTGTGAAAAAATGGATTTAGCTGTTGAATCTATGTGATATAGGCTTTCAAATTCTAATTGAATTCTAACAATTTCAATACATTGTTTCTAAATTAAAAGTAATTATAAAAATAAATAAAATACTTTGATATTTTTATAACTTAACTTTGTTTTTTTTTTTTTATTTCGAACCTAAAATGAAAGTATTTTGTACATGAGATATTTCTGGAATATTGGATCAGATAGGAATTTAAGGTAATCCTCATCATTATATACCACATTTCTTTAGCCTGATTTAAAATGCCCTCTGAAACCGAACTCCCATTAGAGGTAATCAAAATGATGCCTGAGTAAGTTGTTCAGTACTGGGATGATCAGAGTTTGCTGCCAGTGGTTTTAAATCGTGCAAGCAGTAGAAAGGTGAAATATAATCTGTGTCAGAGTAGAAATGTGTAAGTATACACTAAAAAAGGCTGCTTTCCTTTACCTGTCTCCAAGATAAACCTTCAAATGCAAGGAAAAAGGCATAGCTCCCTGGGGGCTGCAGTGAGATATAAGTAGCAAGACTGAAAGAAAAAAAACAATCAGCTTGAAATACAAAAGTTTGAAGATGTTATTATGTCACCCTTCAAGGTTGGAACATAATTTGCACATGAAAATAAGGACATATCTGAAACTGAGTTAAGTGTGATAAAATTCACTCAAGTGAACAAGTAGAAAAAAAAAGCAGAGAAACCTCTAGAATCTTTTGCTAGTTGTACTGCAGAAAGAAGAAAAAAAATATTTTTTTAAGTAAACTCATGGATTATATCTACACTTTATATGAAAACCACCTAAAAGCTCCAAGATTAGCTGCCTGAACAGGTTCATCCTGTGTTCTCACAACCTGGCTTTAGACATTTAAGCACATTACCTAGAGTATTGTAAAGTCCTCAGGCAAATATGCTTCACAGGTTAACATACTATTGAACATACACAGACGGACTATCCCAAGGCAATCCACAAGTAGCGTACTGATGAGAAGCAGTCCTTGAGATATGATGTGATCACAAGGCAGGTGGAAATGCTTGAAATGCTGTTGGTTTGAAAAATACTATTCAACTGAGCACAACTGTGCACCTGTTCCTGAGTTTACCATAACATGGCATAAACTAATTACATTTGCAATTCTTTGACTTTGAATTCAACTGAAGGGGGCTAGGAGACTTTTTGTTCCTTTAGAAAAGACAGAATATGGTTTTAAATTTGTACACAATTCATCTAATATATAACGGCATATCATAGGGGTTCAATGCATCGTTGCATACCAGATAGCTGATAATTACATTTGCCACTGCGAAATGCAAAGCTCGCATAACATGAAGTGTTATCAGCTGGTGCCTGACTGGCCTAATCACTTTGTTTCCTAAAGAATTTACACTGATTTCTGAAGGCACGTTTAAATCCCACTTTGAGACATATTGTCTTGGTGTTGTTTATGCCCTTTGTCAGTTTATGTTATTCCCTGACTCCTTACTATCCTTGCTGCAATTTCAGATGACAGCAGTGATGAGTGTTTCTGTGAAGCACACAGGAGGTCCAGGTCAGGTCCCCAGTGCTCGTACTGTGCTCTAATTTTGGGAGTAATTCAAGAAAAAATTGGTCTCAGTAAAGATTTACTGAAATACTGATCAGTATTTTTCAGCTTAGGGAAGTCAGTATTTCAGCAACTTCCTACATTATGATGACATTTTCATAAAAGCACTGGAAAAATGACAATATTTTAGAACTAAGTATAGATGAAGTTCATTTCACCTGTTCCTATAAAAAATAAAATTTTTATTAAATAATCACCTATCCTCAGTATAAAAGTCCCATTAAAAATGATGAATAGATAGCATATTTTAGCTTCCTTTTAATGAAAACAGAAATACAATTCTACAATATAATACAATTATATTATATATATATAAAATACAATAATATATATATAATACAAATATATATACAAATACAATTCTACAATATTTCTCTCTATGGGATATATTCTGTATCTCAACACTCAATACTTTTAATAAAAATATTTTATAATAAGAAAAATTGCTTTAAAAGCATCCAGTGCTGCCCTTCTTAGTTTTTTCTTTGTTTGTTTGTTTGGGTCTTTTTGTTGGTTTTGGTTTTTTGTTTTGATGAGTAGTGTACTGGTTTGGCCTTGAATAGAGTTAGTTTTCTTCATAGTTGCATCTATGGTGCTGGTTTGGAATTGTGACTAAAACAATGTTGATAACAAAGGGACGTTTCATCTATTGCTGAGCAGTGCTTACACAGTGCTTCTTTTCTGCTTCTCATCCTGCTCTACCAGTGATTGGGAGGGGGTGGAGTAGGGGGGGGGCACAAAAATGCTGGGAAGGGACACAATCAGGACAGATGAACTCAACTGGCCAAAGGGATATCCCATGCCATATGCATAACGTTGTTCTCAGCAATAAAAGCTGGGGAAAGGAGGGTGAATGCTTGGAGTTATGGCATTTATCTTCCCAAGTAATGCATGATGAAGCCCTGCTTTTCTAGATGTGGTTGAACACCTGCCTGATGATGGGAAGTAGTGAATTAATTCCTCATTTTGTTTTGCTTGCACATGCAGCTTTTGCTTTATCTACTAAACTGTCTTTATCTCTACTCATGGGTTTTCTCACTTTTACCTTTCTGCTTCACTTTCTGCTATAGAGCAGTGACTAAGTGTCTGTGTGGGGATTGCTGCCTACCGGGATTAAACCATGACAACTTATTAAAGGGTTTGTATTTACCACAAAGGTAGTTGAACACTGGAAAGACCTAATGAGGCCAAGGACATAATCTCAGATTCTTTATGGTAATAAAATGCAAATATTGATTATTGCTATAAGGATATACACTCACTTTAGCTCAAATGTCATTGCCCTCTACATGATATCTGCGTTTCAGCAACTTGTCTGACTGTGTGACATGAAAATGCTATTTATATATTTAAATAGAAACAGAGACTTGTTTGAATCTATAATCTGCTCAAAGAGTTCTGTCAAAATAAGGACTTGGATAAATGTGCAGTGACCAAAAGGAAACCACACAGACTGTTCCAGCTTTTGCGATAGATATAATAACTTCACGGAGGAGTTTACAAAGCCATCTCTTGGCATCACAAACTTGCAGAGGCAAATCTGGGTACAGAAATTATTATAGTTAATGTCTGAAAGGAGAGAAGGAGAGATAAGACAAGGACCAAATAACCAATACTTGCCCAGAGATGTGTGAATGTCATGTCTAAAAGTAGCACGAACAAGTAAATAACCGTGCCCAGAGATTCGGACCTGAAAGTAACATGTGGAAGGAACCAGTAACAGAAGATGAGAGAGATAATTACTTGAACTCATTCAAAGTAATATCTGATTGCAAAGCCTGTGGAACTCTCAGATTAAAACACTGGTGATATAAAGCTGTGGCAATAAAGGAAAGTTAATGCGTGTGGTTGAAAGAGAGAGATGGCGAGATATATGTGATGGTAGAGGGGGTCTCTCCAAAGGGCCTGTAGGAATAGGCACAATCAGCCTGACTCCTGCACAAAATAACTGTGTCAGGGGAGGAAGCCTTACTCGAGAAGGGAGATAATGGACCGTCATGTGATTTGTAATTATTCAATATTGTTTAAGTAGTATCTTGTTCAGTAGCGTTATTTTAGTTTTTACTTGGAGTTTTTTTGCTATGTATTTTGTTGAAAAATTTAGTGACCTTCTCTAAGGGAATTACAATATTAGCAGATAAAGGACAAGCCAACTGACATCACCTATCTGGACTTGTTCAAAGCATTGGACACTGTTCCACACAACATCCTTATCTCAAAATGGAGAGACATGGATTTTATGGGTGGACCATTTGGTGGGTAAGGAATTGGCTGGATGGTGGTGGTCAATGGCTCATTGTCTAGGTGGGGACAAGTGATGAGTAGCATTCTTCAGAATTGGTATTGGTAACAGTATTATTGAACATATTCAATGGGGACACGGGCAGTGGGATTGAGTGCACCCTCACCAAATTTGTGGATTTCACCAAGATGAGTGGTGTGGTTGATACTCCAGAGGGAAGGGATGCCATCCAGGGGGACTTTGACATATTAGAAAAGTGTGCCAGTGCAAACTTCATGAAGTTCAACAAGGCCAAGTGCAACACCCAAACATGAATACAGGTTGGGCAATTAATGAATTGAGGGAAAACCTGAGGAGAAGGACTTGGGGGTATTGGTGGATGAAAAACTGGATGTGAGCTGACAGTGTGGGCTCCATACTGGGATAGCACCATGGCTATCATGTGACTAACATGGAAGCTACGATGTTAGAGAAACTGACAGGTATAAATATGAACAGATTTTCTATAAGCAGATATATCAGTTAAGTAAAAGGACAGTAAGAATCCAGGTGTGCTCATTCATCAGATCACTCTAGTTTGTAATTTTAGACAAGCTTTAGTTTCTAAAAACTCAAGGTTAATGGTGTAAAACTTTTTCCAGTTTCACTTTGTGGTTCCAAAGCTGGAATTTGCTTTTCTTGAAGGAAGACTTTGCTGTTTATTGAGTCATGAGTGCCAACAAAAGATTACAGATTTATCTTTTTTTGTAAAGTTCCCTCCATCTTCATCACTCGCTCCATATATTAAGTGACAAGACAGAGTCAACAATAAAGATTTTTTTTTCAGATAAATACCGAATTTTGCATCATGAATTCTGGTTTAGTTTTAGTGGCCTTCTTTCTATGGACAAAACCAGTAGGTTGTGAAACAAGTAGGATTATGAATCGAGGACAGCTGCTGTGCAACTGAGTATCATGTAGGCTAAAACCTTCTGTATCTGTAGGATGACAAAGCTCATCACTGATGCAGTAAGGCAGAGCCATATTAATGCAAGGGCAGCACAGCCTAACCCATGAATCTTACAAAGAATTGCAAAAATATGCGTACACCTCAAGGCCCTTGTGCAAAGCCTTGCAGAAATCTTTTAGTGGGTCTTTGTATTAGTGTTCCAAACTCTTAAATGGGTCATCTAAGATTAAAATATCTTGGGTTTTTGGCTTGCTTCCCACCACCCTCCCTCTCCCCCTCTGCCCCTTTAAGCCTGCACTGTACAATCTGCTGTCTATACAAGAAAGTGGATAGTGACAGTAATATCTTCAATTGCCACAGTTACATTTTCCTGAGGTTTAAGATACTACCATTACCATGTGTGCTCTTCTTCCACCTATGATGGATGTGGTTTAAATTTCATCTGTTGTGGCTCAGCATTCAAGAATTTAATTCAAGTATTTAAAATTTCATCAGTAAAGAAGATAAATTCCATTATTTTTCAGTATTTCTGAAAAGCCAAATTATCATCATCATTTGATGATAATTTTCTACTGACAGTCATGTTTATTAGATGTTAAACAATGTGCCACAGTTATAAAAATCAAACTTTCAAAATTTTAAAAATATTTAATTTATTTCATTTAGTTGGCTAAATTCATAAAACAAACTTGTAATTTCAACACAGAATGCAATGAGTCTGAAAAATCTTGTTTCCCATAAAATGAAGTAAAATTTCACAATTTATATTAATACTCTATAATTCTTTACTAAATAAATTACATATTATAATTTCCATAGATTTTCCTAGAAACTTGTACCAACCTGTTCAACTGTTAGCTCAACCAGCTCCTTGAAATTTTGATTAGTAGCACATTATTAGTAACATGTAGGCCCAGATGTGTAATGTAAAAATATTGTTTCAGTTCTGGGTCGCTTGACAAGATTATATACATGCTTTGGATCATATAGCAAGCCCACAGTCTACTTACATTTATAACTTGGGAAAGACACAAGCTCTTAATTCACTGAACAGTTCCTCAGCTTTTCTCCAGTTTCTTGAATGTGCCTCATGAGAGAGAGATAGAAGCAATTTCATAGAATTATGGAATCATTAAATGGTTTGGGCTGGAAAGGACCTTAAAGATCATCTAGTTCTAACATGCTGTCATGGTCAGCGACACCTCCCAATGATCAGGCTGCTCAAAGAAAAAGCAAAATCCCATCCCATCCTAATCAAAAGCCCATCCAACCTGGCCTTGAACACTTCCAGGGATGGGACATCAACAACTTCCCTGGGAAACTCTCTTCCAGTATATCACTGCCCTTATAATGAGGTCTAAATCTACCCTCTTCCAGTTTGAAGCCATTACCCCTTGTCCTACCACTACATACCCTTGTAAAAAGTCCCTCATCGGATTTCTTGTACTGGAAAGCTGCTATAAGGTGTGTCCCCCCCCCAGAGTCTTCTCTTTTCCAGGCTAAACGACACCAACTTCCTCAGTCTTTCCTTACAGGAGAGGTGCTCTAACCTACCAATTTTTGTGGCCCTTGTCTGAACCTGCTCCAGCAGGTCCATGTCTTTATTATGCTGGTGGCTCCAGAGCTATTCACAGTATTCTAGTTGGGTGTCTCATGAGAGCAAAGTAGAGGAGGAGAATACACTGGGAAAAATATATAAATTGCCAGTGTTGCTGAAGGGGAGTGATCAACAGGTCTACCATCAGAGGTACCTGTGCAAGTTCTGTTCTTCGTACCTACATTCAACAGTTTTAGGCAATTTGAGGCTTTCTAGCTATAACTACATTTCCATTTGTCAGGAGTTCCTAAACTTAATCCATAGGCGAATGTACTTAACAAGTGTGTGATTCGCCTTACAAAAAATGAGTGTCTGTAATTAGATTCACACATCTGTGTTGGACACATCAGACCCCATTTGTCCTCCTTTTTGAAGCAAATGGACACCCATGCAAATTTAGTGTATATTTTCTATGAAAATTGATAATATATTTTATTTTTAAAAACCTAGCGCTAAGCAAAACTGCCCAAAAACATAGAAACAGAAAATTTACAATAAGGAACATTTAACCTTGAAATTGCTTCTGTATCAGCACATTGTCACAATTTGCTGCATGTTTTTCTGATGCTGGTTAACTCACTTTTCCATTTGGCTGTGGTATTTTTCTCTTGGATGAGTAATGCAAGTGAGAAAGTGATGAGCCATCTATTTTGGCTCAATACCAAGCCTTGAGAATTTGTGCTTCATGTCTGACAGCTTTTAATAGAAGCTGGATTTAATCCAATTTTATAAACTAAAAAGAAATAAAGAAAACCTTTCTTCTTTTTTTTTTTTTAATAGAGTTAGCACTCACAAAAGCACTGTGTGAGCACTATGGTTAACATTATTGGCTAGTGATTTCATCATTTTAGCCATAGATCTAGAGGCAGCAGCCATTCCAGTTTTGCAATTTGGCCCAGATTCTTTATTCTGGGGAGAAAAAAAAAAAAATCTCATAAAGCTGAGACGTGCTGTGCTATCTCGGTGGCATTCAGCACGTGGTCTTTTTTAGGAAATTGTTAATAGAAATGCTAATTAAAAGAATGACTCTGTATCAACATGTCAAAAAATTTCCAGATTATATAACTCTATCAATGACACTTCTTTGCCAACTCCCAAATATTTTAATCTAAAAATTAACTGTGTTGGCTCATATATCTCATGGCAGCTCACTCTGTGGCAGGTGGTTTGTAAGAAATAAATCTGATGCAAGCTTCAGAGAGCAGAAGTTAAGTATTCCTACACACAATACAGCAAAGCAATAGAATGATGACATCGTTTCAAGCTTCTGTACAGCCTTTAAAGATTACATTACATTAAGGCAACTGAAGGGCAAGAAGTGCATGGAAAATAAAAATAGAAGAATGGAAAATGCTCAGAAATAAATTTGCACTACTGATACAAATACAAGTTACAGATGTATGCAAAAACGTAGAAGCTGTACTTGTCTCTGACTCTTCATGACAAACAGAAAATTACTGTTTCAAATACAGGCACCAATTAATCCCCTTCCCCTCCCTTCTGCTGTCACTCTAACTTGTCTCAGCTGAATATCAATTAATTCAGTCTTTTCCATTTCCAGTATCAATTAGAAAGCAAAGAACAGACATTTAAATGCGTGTAAATGCGAGTTAGCCATCAAAACATATTTTATAATCTGGCCTAAGAGCTAGATCAAATAAAAGGTGATTCTGGCAGAGTAATGGTCACAATTTATACTCCTTGGCTGAAAGTGTCATTGAAAAACAAAATCATGAACCTTTATTCACTATAAAAGGAAAGTAAGTACTTCGCTATGAGTTCAGGATAGCCAGTCCAGTAGGCAGTTACTTAGTAAGGAATTGTGAAAAAAGCAGTGAGAAAACTTAGATAACCAGATATAGCCCTTGTTTGTATGTGGAGGGCTGTTTCTCCAGAAATAAATAAAAGCAGAAAGAAGGCTAAGGCTTAATCCTAGGATCCAAAAACAAGTGTCACCATCTAAATGGTGTTTACGCTTAGCATGCTTTTAGTTGTCTTCAGAGCTGCTTTGTCCTGGACAGATAAATAGGATGATGAGGGAATTACTAAAAATTGACATGGTTTGTGATTGACAACAAAGCCAGCTAGTGTGCAAGAAGTGGCTGTTGTTCAAAAACTTACTTAATATGAGAACCAGGTGAAACTCAAAAAAACACTATTACGAGATCTGATTAGAGCAAGTATTTTTTTACAAGCAGGTACTGAATTTTGAGGAACTTGCCACAGGACACATGGGAAACAGATATTATCAGCAAATTCAAAAAGGAATTAGGCAAATGTATAGATTAAAGATCCATAAATGGGTACTAAAAGGACTACACAGGATTATACCTTCTATTATTCCTAGTACAATTCTGGAGGCTGGAAGGATATGAGAGGAAAAGGAAGCAGGAAGCATCTCCTGCTCATGTGCTTTACTTAATAGCATCTTCTATTGTCCCTGTTGGAGACAGAATAGCAGGGTAGCAGGACCACTCATTTAACAGAGCACATCTTAATCTCTTTCTAACAGTCCTTTCTATAATTTTTTTTAAGCACTTGGCCATAGTGCCTTCATTCAAGTGTTTTTTAATAGATTCCTGTTATAAAATTGTACAAAAACAATCCACTCGGATATTACACTATTAGGGGTTTCATTCCCATGATTTTTTTTTTTCTGTAGCACTTCACTAATACATAACAGCAATAAGAACAAAAGTCTATTCTTCTAGCATCAGGCTTGGACACATTTCAATCCCCTTATCTTCAAAGTACAGTGCAGTTCACAATTATTTTTATATACACAGTAAGTATGGATATAACTGTAAACTATCATATAGAATATACCAATATAGTATGTGAAGGTGTCTAATTCAATAACTGCAGACGAGAAATCTCTTACCCCCATCCATAATTTCTTCTGCTATAGCTTTACTTTACTTAAAACTGTTCCTGTCCTTTCTCATTTAGCTTTTTTCTTTTCACTTACCCCACTTTCCATTTTCCTTTTTTCTTACTCTTACAAAGTCATACCACAAGATACATGAAGAGGAAATTAAAATTATAACTGCTCCACAGTTGCAATTTGTCACTGAAGAATGATCTGGCATGGAGGACAAGATGTTCCAACTGCAGAAAGGGTTAAACTGGTTGTCAGCAAGATTGCCAGCAACAGAGTGACTCCTGGTAAGGCAATAGTTTCCCCTGGCCTTGTAGCCATCCTGGAATGGGAGCACTCAAGGGCAGCAGAGCTGCTGCTGGAGGATGGACCCAAGGCTGGACTGAGTCTCCCCATACAACACTCACACATCTTTGCAAATTCTTTGCAGAACCTTGTAGGACTGTCCAGTGCATTACTTTTGTTTTGTTTCATTTTTTAATACATATTTAAGCACAAACATTAATTTGTCTCAAGGAGTACAAGGAAAATTACCAAAGATGTGTCTTTCTCTGTCTTCCTG
The DNA here is from genome assembly GCA_004320125.1 of Scolopax mira. Lineage (NCBI taxonomy): Eukaryota > Metazoa > Chordata > Aves > Charadriiformes > Scolopacidae > Scolopax > Scolopax mira. The sequence continues at coordinate 20,267 of BJBW01002587.1, forward strand.
ATTCTTCCAGTTTCATCTCCTCAATCGGACCTTTTCTGAAGTAGGATGCTTGAAGCAAATAATGACTCTCCCTTCAATTTTTCTCACAATCTGTGGATGTTCCAAAGTTAGATTCTTCTTTCAAAAAGTATAATTTTAATCCCATTCGTAACAATAAGTATTTTCGTCTAATTTTTATTATTCTTAAAAGCCATTTAAGTACAACATGCTATTAGTTATCTCACTTTGTTTGTGGTTTTGTTCCATAATTTAGAATTATTTGGTTAAAAAAAATATGACATTCCAAAAGGATTGTATTAAGAGTAGCTAAAGAATTTGTCATGGATTATGCTGCAGAAATACAAGTAATTTCTAGAAACACACTAACTTGTGTTGTCTATATCCTATTTTTCTCCTTCTCTTCTGCAGTAGTTACAATTCTAGAGAATATTAGTGTCATAGATTCAAATCATTGAATCTATAGGGTCTGTTGCTTAGGTTTTGAAGATTCACTCTACATTACCTAGGTTCCTGCCTGTGTTTGTCTTTTAAGTAATTTTCAAACCATAAAAAAAGAGAAAACTTTCCTTATGAAGATTCAACTGTTGCCCAGTAAAGTAATGGGCAGTTTTCTCAGGAAGGGAAGTGTCATAAGACAATATAGCAAAATTACTGTGGGCTGCCTGTTCCCTTGTCTCTTTCTTCTCTCTTCTATTTGTTAGAATGGGTACAACGGAGGGCCATGAAAATGATCAGAGCAATGGGGCACCTCCTTTATGAGGACAGGCTCAGAGAGCTGGGGTTGTTCAGCCTGGGGAAGAGAAGGCTCCAAGGAGACCTTATAGCAGCATATCAATATCTGAAGGGAGCCTACAGAAGAGCCAGAGAAGAATTCTTTACGAGGAAATGTAGCGACAGGAGAAGGGGCAACGGTTTTAAATTGGAAGAGGAAAGATTTAGATTAGACACCAGGAAGAAATTCTTTCCAGTGAGGGTGGTGAGGCACTGGAACAGGTTGCCTACGGAAGTCACGGATGCCCCATCCCTGGAAGCGTTCAAGGCCAGGCTGGATGGGGCTTTGAGCAACCTGCTCTAGTGGGAAGTGTCCCTGTCCATGGCAGGGGCGTTGGAATTCGATGATCTTTAAGGTCCCATCCAACTCAAATGATTCGATGATTCTATGATATTTAAAGTAATAGAGGTTTCACTGGGTAAACACTGAATTTTATCTTATTACTTCATAAACATTAAACAATCCCTAGATATTGCTCATTGTCTGCACAGTGGATAAACCAGAAAGAGCCACATTTCTAAAGTTATGCAAAAAATTTATTTATTTTTGTTACAGCAAAGTTGTATAAATGCTAGCTGTAGTTTTATTACTAACTGCATGTACTTACGCAACTGAATTCTACTACCTTTTCTGCTGAATCACATCGTGTCAGATTTTATCATATTTATTAGGTTCATGCTGCCCAGTCATGTGTGGACATTTGTTCAGGCCTTCTGAACAGTCACAAATCAATGTGTCATATCAAGACCCATGAACTGTGGGGACTAAGCACTCCAGTTTCTCGCTTCATTTTGCAGCTGTCTACCCCAAAAAAAGTCCATACACAAAAGTTCAGAACATGGACATTTTTCTCATATTTTCTTTTCTTTACTTCAATCACTTTCCATTTTCATATTTTCATCTGAGTTTTAAGGTATTGCAGAAAGAATGCATTTTCTTAGAGTATTATAACCTTAAATTGTGTGGTTTTCTTTGAGTATTATTGTTACATGTATGACAGCAATGCTAACAACAGTGTTTCTATCACCTTTCCTGCTGTAACTCATAAATAAAATAGGAAAATAAAACTTATATATCTCTTTTGCCTTTGTTTACCTAAGATGATAATGTCTGGAAAAGCATAGATTTATATTTAATCTTCTGAAGTTGGACTGATGAATATTATTCAATTATCTAGTATATTCCTTAAAATTTTAAGGGCATTTAACTCCTTGCAATTATGCAAATGCAGACTTCTGAATGTGGATCTATTAATTATCACATTATGTATAGTGTATTGTAATTTGCTTATGAGGTTGCACTCCTTGTAGACAACAGAAAAGTAGGGCTTAGTGAATAAAGGATTCTGCTGCTCATTTAGTGAGTTTGAAACAGTAATTTCAGGCTTACCATTTTTCAGATTCTCCAGCAAGTATGACAGATAACAGAAAGTCATACTCAGCAAATTTAGCTTGTATTTTTGATTTAGCACTTTAAAAGCTTTGTGAACAGCTACACTATAGCTTCCTGAAAAACTCCCTAATTTGTTCAGAACTATCACAATTAAGGAAAAGACTTTATAGTTTACAACGTTATCTGAAAGCTGCATTTGAATTCATAGTAATCTGCCTTGACATTTTCAAATTCGATAGCTGTAGAGCATTTCTTTTTTGTTGAAGTAGTAAAACTGTATGGTAATTTGTCATTGTTTATACTGCTGTACTTGGAAACATTTCACTGTTGCCATTATAATTCTAGTATTTCTAGGACTCTATAATTTATCCATGAAATTTTGCTTTGGGCTAAAACTTGGTATGCAAATTGTGTGTCCATTTTTAGATTATATGAGCTTCAAAAAAAAAATTGCTGCTGCTATACGCTTTTTTTTGCCCTTATACTTGGTAACTAAAAATAAGTGAATGTGTTACATTTAGAAAACTGAAATGCAGTTATGGCTCTAGGACCAAATCCCATGAAGTGATGCAAACAGAAACTCTATATTTGAGAGAGGGCATGCATAAAAACATGTGCACTCTTTATTAAGTTCAGCTCCCACTGTGTGAAAAATAGACTTAGTCCATGCATGATGCTGCATGCAAATGTGACTGGTAAGTATATAAACAGCACTCTGGTTATTTGAAGATTTGGGTCTTCACTTGCAGCTTTTTGTAATACTATGCAGTGCTTTTTAGTACCAAATGCACAGTAACAAACAATATCAGCAGGGTACTGATGTTAGACGTCAGTTATGTCAGAGTTGACATCAGAAAACTCATATTATTATCACACTGATGTTGAATCAATGACTTCCTAACACACATAAATTCTAGGTGGTCTGCTATTTCAAAGCACTCCAGTTTTTTAGAATAGATCACAATATCTTTGAAATCTCTGTAACAATGAAGAAAGTGAAAAACAAGAAACAGTTTCAATTGCAAAATAAACCATTTGCTAAACTACCACAGAGACATCTGTGCTGAAATGTCCTCCAAACACCAGCAATCTCAATGCAGGACTACACTGTGGCAAAGCACAGTACCTCATTTCTTGTGCCAAAAGCTTTGAAATGCATAAATATACTCAAAACTGATTAACTTGATAGATATAACGTATTGAAGGCCAGCTATAGACTGAAGGTCACTAATACCAGCATAAGGAAAAATAAAGAAGCAGCAGCAATGCAAGCACTTCTACTTGCTGTGTACTAAATCTTACAAACTTCTTGCATTCTATAAGGAAAGATAATACATTTCCTGGTCCACAACCTTAATGCCATCCATGATTTCATAAACCTCCACTGTATTCATCCCTTTGGATTTCTGTCAGGTAGAAGAATCTGACTGTACTGTCATTCAGATGCTATTGCCTAGTTTTGAACATCCTTTTTGTTCTTCTCTGAACATTTGCCAGTTCAATTTTTTCTTTTTGAGATGAAGAGACAAAAACTGCATCTAGTATTCTGGAAGTGAGCACACCAAGGCAAGCTGCATTCCAAATTTTGTATTGCTCATGCTTTCTAAGGAAATAACTTTGCTGTGAAGAGAGCCTAATACATTTGTTTTTATGAAAAGAGTTGGTGTCAGCTGTATGTGAAAACGCTTTTGTTGTTGTTTTCACCTTTACATAGCATTGTTTCGTGTAATAATTTCTACAAAATACTAAAAAGTACAGTATGTGCAATGCATTTGATGCAAGACAACATCCTTGTCTCTCGTGGATTTAATGGGTGGACCATTTGGTGGTTCAGGAATTGGTTGGATGGTGGCACTCAAAGAGTCAATGATGGCAATGGCTCAATGTCCAGCCGGGGAACAGTGATCACAGAATCCCAGAATCCCAGAATCTCCATGGTTGGAAGAGACCTCTGAGATCATTGAGTCCAACCACATAAAAAACAAAACCAAAACCAACCAACCAAACAAAATCACCCAAAACAAAACACACACAAAAAAAGCATCCACCAAAAAAACCCCACACCACCAACACCACACAACACCCCACCACAGCTCAGTAATCTTGGGCACTACAGCATGCCCTAAAGGGCCACGTCTACACATTTCTTAACCTCCAGGGATGGTGACTCCACCACCTCCCTGTGCAGGCTGTTCCAGTGCCTGACCACTCATTCAGTAAAGTAATTCTTCCTTATAGCTAATCTAAACCTCCCCTGCCACAACTTCAGACCATTTCCTCTGATGAGTGGCATTCCTCTGGAGTTGATATTGGGACCAATATTATTGAATATATTCAATAGGGACGTGGGCAGTGGGATTGAGTGCACCCTCACCAAGTTTGTGGAAGATACTAACCTGAGTGGTGGGGTTGATACTCCAGAGGGAAGGGATGCCATCCAGAGGAACCTTGACATATTAGAGTAATGGGCCAGTGTGTACCTCATGAAGTTCAACAAGGCCAAGTGCAGCATCCTGCACCTGGATTGTGGCAATCCCAAACATGAATACAGGCTGGCTGATGAATGGATTGAGGGAAGCCCTGAGGAGGACCTGAGGGTATTGGTGGATGAAAAGCTGAATATGAGCTGACAATGTGTGCTCCAGCCCAGAAAGCCAACCACATCCTTGGCTGCATCAAAAGAAGCTTGGTCAGCACGTTGTGGGAGGTGATTCTTCCCCTCTACTCCATTCTTGTGAGACTTGAACTGGAGTGCTCTTTTTAGCTTTGGGGCCCCCAGCACAAGAAATACATGGACATGCACAAGTGGATACAGAGGAGAGCCATGAAAATGATCAGGGGACTGGAAAAACTCTCCTATGAGAATGATTTTAGGGGTTGCTTAACCTCCAAGGAGTCTTGGAGCAACCATCCAGGAATTAAAGGGGCCCTGCAAGAAAGATGAGAAGGGACTCTTTATCAGGGAGTGTAGTGCCAGTACATCTGCCATTTGCTTCAGTGGCAAGCCCAGCCCAAACCATGACAGCCAGGACAAGGGCTAACAGTTTTAAACTGAAATATGCTAGATTTAGATTAGAGATTAAGAAGGAATTCTTTACTGTGAGGGTGGTAGACATTGTAACAGGTTACCCAAAGAAGTTTTGGTTCCCCCCTCACTGGAAGTGTTCATGGGCAAGTTTGATGTGGCTTTGAGCAACCTGATCTAACAGAAGGTATCCCTGCCTATGCTGCCCTGAAATCCAAGTAGACAATATTTACTGTTCTCACCTTATCTACTCTGCCACTTATTCCATCATAGACATTTTTCAAGTTGATCAAGCATGACTTCCCCTTGATCAAGATATTCTAACTACTCCTGATGACTTTCTTGTCTTTAATGCACCTGGCAATGGTTTTCCAGGTTAGCTGATGTGTCACCTTCTCAGGGACTAAGGTAAGGCTATAGTTCTCTGGTTCCTCCTTGCACTTCATGAAGACAGGAATAGCATTTGCTTTCTTCCTATGTTTGGGCACTTCTCCCAGTCATCATAGTCAATATCAAAGGCAATTGACAGTGGCCTAAAAATGGTATCTGTTAACTCCCTCAGTACTCATGGGTACATCTCTATTTGGTTTGTGTAGTGCATGAGGGTCCATGGACTTATACATGTCCAGGATGCTTAATTATTCCCTGACCTGATCCTTTTTCACCAAGGAAATGTCTTCCTTTTGTCAGTATTTCTCCCTCATCTTTGGGATCTGTAATTTTTGAAGACAGGTCTTGCTAACAAAGACCATCAAAGAAAGCATTCATCATTTCAGCTTTTTCCATGTTCTGTGTAACCAGGTCCATCATTTTGTTGAGCAGTGGACTCAGATTTTCTCCAGTCTTCCTTTTCCTTCCAATGTACTTATAAAAAACTTTCTTCTTTCTTTATTCCCATTCAAAAATAAGTACTGTATTCAACTACTGGTAAAAGGAAAATAGTGAAAAGGAAATTTCAAGAAATTACTTGAAATTTAGCAACATTTGCAATTTTACTGCCCCAAGAGTTGTTGCTCATACATGAATAAGCCGTGCACCTGTGATTGTAAGGGGTATATTTTAAATGTCACTTACATTTTCACTCCTTTTACTGTGGGGTAAAAACAGTATAGAAGATGAAATTAATAGTTTGTCCTTTACTCTTAATGATTTCTGTCATGTATGAGGTGGTAATCAGTGGCTAATCTTGTAAAATTTTTATTATCTTGGGAATATCCAGTATATTATTTCAATGTCAGCACTCCCAAAAAATACCTACCCCAAAACCCACCACCAAAAAAAAAAAAATTATTTATTTTTATTTGTTGGAAGAGAAGACTATTTTCTTGTTGGTTTGCTTCAATGTTTTTAATGCTTCTTTTATATCATAAATTTTAGGAATAGACTGTGGATTTGAGTTGAACACTCAACACCCATAATTACTTAAATTTGTACTATACATCATAACATATTGTAGCTGTAATCATTTTCTTTTAATGTGGCTTCAATGCAAGCTACATTTTAAAGACCATTAAGTTGAGGATTTGCCCAACAACCCATGATGATCCATTATTAACAAAATAAATATAATCAAGATGCTTTTACAATACAACATAGATTGGACAAACATATAATTAGGAAGCTATTAATTTTAGGAATATAGCGACAAAGATTTCTGTGCTTATGCTTTCGTAGCTAGGCTTTACTAACAAATGACCAGATACACTTAGACAATTTTTCCCATATTTTATACATAGTGTTTTGATAAAGTCATCCTGATAGCAGATTCAAAACCTTTGCTATTTTCTTTTGCTCCTAACTGCATAATCTATATAGTTGATCTAAAAGTTGACAAAAATTAATTTGTGCCTTCCCTGTGTTATAAGACATTCAGTTCAGGGGATGCCAGCATTTTCTTGATGTTTATGGGTGGAAATAGTGAAAGAACCTACAGTTTCCCACTACATGCCCTAACTTCAGGATTTGAACATGAAAATTTAAACCTACTAATAGGTCTGAATATAGCTCCCTGTAAAATAGATGAGATGTTTTACGTTCAAGGGGGAATGGGTGATATTACTTGAAGGACAGACTGATCATCTATTTGAACTATCACCTGTTTATTTTAAGCCCACTGGGAGTTTCCTGGAAGTCACAGGTCATGTTGGATCCAAACACAGAAGATTAATTCACTACTCCTAGACAACAGAATTTATCAAAGGAGATGATAGATTTCTGAACATTACAAAATATTAGCTATTTTGAAAACTATTTTATTCTATTTCATTTGTTTCTCCTATTCTTCTATTACTGTTATTAATCATTTCTACTTCAATAAATATTTTAATGTTAAACCTACTATAGCAATATCTAAATTACTTTTGAGAGGTCTATCTTCTTAACAGTTTCACAGAAATAAAGATAGTGAACTGGCTGAACATTAGCTTAATCACAGGCCTATCAAAACATAGCTGGACCATTTTCTGGTTACATTTAGGCTTGGAAATCCTTTTTAGTTATTTTGCATTGGATAGGGGCCAAGTTATTAAATCCTGTTGGACCAAAATAATCTCCATGAAACATTATCTCAAGGCTGCAAAGCACAGTAGAAGTTCTTGCATTGTGGTCCTCTGTATTTGAAACTGATATCTTGAGAGCAACACAGCACTAATGCCAGACTGGGTTCATCCCTGTGCCAATGTAATGATCCTTTGTTGGAGGATGTAGTATGGAGACACCTAAGCACTTCTTCATCCAGGTTGTGTTTAAGATGCATTATAAATGTCAAGTCACAGACAGCTACACTAAACTCGTAACTGTAGTGTGTTCACTGGTTTTAGTATTAGCAGACTGATTTCATCCTGTGGCTATACTTTATACAGTGGAGACCGTATCAAATTGACTTTAAACAGAGTTTGCATATTTTTAGTGAAAACGCAGTCATTCTGGCATTCAGTGATGCACAATACTTACACTTTGTGGTGCTATTTAATGTTGTGTTAAATATCTGTGGTAAACTGAATGTAAATAACATCTTCATATTGGAATTGCTGTAACAATTCTTTTCTCATAGTAAAATTAGAAGAGAGTAATATTAAATGAAAAGTGAATAGCAAAAGAGTAAATAAAACTTTGTTGATTATTTAAACATATCTCCATATACTTGCAGAAATTAGATCCTATTAACACATGAAGTAATGAAGATATCTATTACCCTTTGTAGTACATTTCTTCTAAAGTTTTCTGTAGTACAGAGAAATCACCCTTTAATATTTTGCTGTAGACGTAAGTTTTACAATTTCAGAAAAGCCTGTTTTACAGCTAAAATAAATTCAGTTTGACCCTTTGTATGCCATAGATCCTCATGAAACTTTTTCTAACAAACCTATACCAAATAGCCAGTGAAGTAGCTCCTATGAGCTTCAATATGAATTGGTTGGGTTTAAAGTGGAAGTTGTTTTCAGTTTTTGCTGAGAGATAATCAGAGTTTAAAGAAAAGATTCATCAGAATTGCAGAAAGAATCAAGAAAAGATGAAAAAAAAAAGTAGAATCTTAATCTTCTATGAAGTTAAGGAATGCAAAAGATAAGTTAGTGGAGAAAATTCTTTAAAGCAGAAACAGAAACTGTATTTACACAGAAATAGATAAGATAGCAACGATATATTTAAAAGAGAGCTTCTGGCATCCCATCCACTATTGCTGTTGGTCTAAGATACTTATTGTTGGGGGAAGAAATGTATAGAAAATTATCAGGGATCACTTTCTACAGAACCAGGAATAGAACTTTATGTTTTCAGATCTGTTTAAATACAGTAAAAAAAAAATCAAATAAATCCAATATACCCAAAACAAAATGGAATAAGAGAAAAAAGATAACAGCATGAAAGAAGTGAAAAACAGATGATGCATCACAGCATGAAAGGAGAAATTACTTAAGTTTTTAAAATATGACTAAACAAAAATTGTGGACATACCATACAACCCCTTTACATGCAGTCAGTAACTGGATGCCACAAAACTGAACTCCAGAATGCTGACTCTTACAGAGTTTGCTTGGAGTTCTCCTAATTGCTGTGTTCTGGGCCACCTTGCCAGCAGTAGTCACGAGGTCCGCATCTTATTCAATTTCCATAACCATTGTTCTAGGTGAGATCTTCTCACAAGCAGCAATTTTGTGACGGGAAAGAGGAAGGGCCAGGTGTGTTCTGGTGGTACACAAATGATGACTGAAGATTTAGACATTCACTATACAGTGCTATTTTGAGAAAGGTTAGAAAGAAATTAACAGCTCCCAACAGAAGCTCCTAAATGGGCTTCTGTACAAGTTTGGTCACAACAGTATGATTACATATAAGCCATATTGCTGCATCTATGATTGTCTGAGGATAATAACTAAATCAGATCTTGTTGGGAGAAGTAATATGTTTCTTATCCTAAATAATATACATGGAAAAAGCAGACCCACTTGTCAATAGCAAGCCCTCCTACACATTTCATAAACTTATGACACAGGTGTGGATATATAGCAGGATTACTGTGCATGAGAACTGTCTGTTTTCTGTATTGGATGACTTGGTCTAACAGATATCACATATCCCTATAAACCTGATCTGCTTGTTTATCCTCTGCTGCCTGGTGGCCAAAGATGTCTATCAAAACATCTCTATATTCTGTCTTCTCACATATATTCTACGAGCTGCATATAGTTGTAAAATGGTTATAAGAACAAGCTCTTTATATTTTTATAGTCCTTATTTTAATAAACAGCTTTAAGAAAATAGTACCTAGATTTGACTCCTCCACAGTTTGAGAAAAAGGCAGGCACATTCAAAAGACTATTCCTTCACCTATCATTATCAGTGACTCATATTGCCATCGAAAGCAGAGCCATATGGAAATTATACTGTACATACTGAAATAAACACATTAGAAATAGAGTGGAGCATTGAAGCAACTAGGCAACAAAAACATGGGAAGAAAAATAATGCCTGTCTCTGAGAGCAAAGAAGAAGTGTACAGCATTGTTATACAAAGAGTAGTTGCAATGCTAAGAACTTAGGTTTGACAGCAAAAACAACTGCTCTCTGCTTTTTAAACATTTATATGATGCTTCAAAGTGGTTAACACATAGTTATTAGAGCTTCAGAAAAAATACATGTAAATGCTTCAGTGTCTCCTCTATACCCATAAATGCCACAGAAATAATCACTGATGAAAAATAGTGTGTTACTTGCTCACTTTCATAAGTGAGCTTTAATGGGTGCTAGGTGCAAAAATCCATGCATGAAATCACATTCAGCAAATGCAGTCCACCTCACCACAACCTTTCAAATGTTTGTAGATTTAAAGAAAAAAGAATGACATTTCTGGAAAACCAATTAGCTGTCTTAGTCTTACACAGTTTTCTGCCATGTGGGTGAGAATAATTTTTAGTGAATTGTTATCTACAATTAAAAAAAACCCACAAAACCTCAAAAAAGGCAAAAAAACCCCACCTCAGCTTCTGACTAACCTCTGTTTTCATCACTAGATCAAACCTCATTTAGTGCCTTTGCTTTTTAACATCATCTTAAAGAAAAGTTACTTTAATGTGATACCAAGTCACTGTCTTCCAATTAGTAGAAAGTAGGGTGGAAAGATGGATTGTACTAGGATGACAATGGAAGAAAAAAGGCGGGAAAGCAAATTCCATAAATTTTCCCACTGCAATTGCTAGCATATGTGGAAGGGCAGCATCTGCTTCTTCAAAGATATTTTGTTCTACAACTACATGAAAGGAGATTGCAGAAAGGTGGGGGTTGGTCTCTTCTCCCAAGTAAAAGGCAATAGGACAAGAGAAAATAGCCTCAAGTTGTGCCAGACAAGGTTTAGATTGAGTATTAGGAAAACTTTTTACACTGAAAGGGTTATTAAGCATTGGAACAGGCTGCCCAGGGAGATGGTAGAGTCCCCATCCTTGGCAGTACTTAAAAGCCAAAAAAAATATAGTACTTATATTATTATGGTTTAGTGATTTTTTTTGCCAGTGTTAGGTTGATGTTAGGATCATAGAATCACAGAACCACAGAATCGCCTAGGTTGGAAGGGACCTTTAAGATCATGTAGTCCAGCCCTAAAAAAACAAAACCAAAAAAAAATCAAAAAAACCAAAACACATACACCAACACTAAAGCATATTCCCAAGCATCATGTCAATTCAGATTTTTAATATCTCCAGGGATGGTGCCTCAACCACTTCCCTGGGCAGCCCATTCCAATGCCTGATAACCCTTTCAGTGAAGAAAATTTTCCTAATATCCAACCTGAACCTCTCCTGGCACAACTTGAGGCCACTTCCTCTTGTCCTACCACCAGCAACTTGGGAGAAGAGACTGACCCCACCTCTGTACAACCTTCTTTCATGTAGTTGCGGAGACTGATGAGGTCTCCCCTCAGCCTTCTCTTCTCCAGACTGAGCAACCCCAGCTCCCTTAGCCTCCCCTTGTAAGACTTATTCTCCAGACCTTTCACAAGCTTCATTGCCTTTCTCTGGATACACTCCAGGACCTCAATGTTTGTTTTGTGATAAGGGGCCCAAAACTGGACACAGGACTCAAGGTGAGACCCCACCAGTGCCGAGTACAGGGAGATGATCACCTCCTGAGTCCTACTCACCATGCTGTTACTGATACAGTCAGGATGCTGTTGGCATTCTTGGCCACCTGGACACACTGTTGGCTCATGTTCAGCCTGCTGTCAACCAACACTCCCAGGTCTTTGTAGCATATGAAGGCACAGACCCCATCAGTGATGAAACCAGAATCGTTTATTATAAAAACCAGGCAGCTTATGTAGTACTAATGTACCTTCTTTTCCAACAACATGCCCCTGCAACCCCCAACTGCCAGGTGGATGGAATTCCCCTCAATCAGTCAGGCCACCAGGCATTGTTTATGGGTCCTTAGGACTTGATCACGGGCTTTCCCTTGCCAGTTTTCCTGCTTTTTCTATTCTTTCTTCTGGTCTCTGCTTCTTCCACAATCCTGTTAACATCTTGTTCTCCCAGGTCTATTTTCTGCCAGGCAACTTTCTAGCCACTCTTTCCCAAGTCTGTAGCACTGCCTGGGGTTGTTGTGACCCAAGTGCAGGACCCAGCACTGGGCCTTATTGAACCTCATTCTGTTGGTCTCAGCCCATCCCTCCAGCCTGTCCAGATCCTTCTGCAAGGCCTTTCTACCTTCCAACAAGTTGACTTTCCCACCCAACTTGGTGGTGTCTGCAAATTTACTGAGGATGCACTCAATCCCTTTGTCTGGGTCATTTATAAAGATGTTAAAGAGAACTGGTGCCAATACTGAGCCCTGTGGGACACCACTCATGACCAGCCATCAACTCCATTCACCACCACTCTCTGGGCCCGGCCCTCCAGCCAGTTTTTAACCCAGTGGATAGTATTCCCATCTAAGCCATGGGCAGGCAGTTTCTCCAGGAGGATACTGTGGGAGACTGTATCGAAGGCCTTGCTAAAGTCCAGGTAAACAACACCCACAACCTTTCCTTCATCCACCAAGCGGGTCACGTTGTCATAGAAGGAAATCGCGTTTGTCAAGCAGGACCTGCCCCTCACGAACCCATGCTGGCTGGGCCTGATCACTTGGTGTCCTTCATGCGCTGCATAATGGCACTCAGGATGATCTGTTCCGTGACCTTTCCAGGCACTGAGGTCAGACTGAGAGGCCTGTAGTTCCCTGGATCATCCTTCTGGCCATTCTTGTAGATGGGAGTCACATTTGCTAGATGCCAGTCAGGTGGGACTTCCCCAGCTAGCCAGGACTGCTGGTAAATGATAGAAAGTGATCTAGATGATCTGAAAGGTCCCTTCCAACCTAGGCAATTCTATGATTCTATGAATTAAAGGAGCTACAGACCAGAACATGCAGAGACAAACCTGACCAAGAAATTATAAGGAAGGTTATGATAAGAACAAACCTGGAAAAATACAGTAATTGGTAAGGAAATGCGGAGTGTGAAAATGTTTTTGTTTTCAGCTGGGAAAAGAAAGAGAAGGAGACAACCTTCCCTTCCCTAACCTAAAAAATCACAGAAACTAATTGGATGAGTCACATTAATTGATGGGGTATCAAGAAACTGCAGGCATTTGTTGCAGGCAAACCAAGGCTTTGCAACTGGTAAGACTGCAAACCTGGAGGTTCAGGATGTTGGAAGGGGTTAGTGGGACTGTGCCAGCTGATGAGGCAATGAGCGGGGGAATGGGGAGTATAGAGGAACAAAGGATAAATAGCCAGAAAATGGTATAAAATGGGGCCAGTCAGTATGTTTCTGTCTGATCACAGAAGTCTGTCCTGTGTTCTTACATCTTCATATTAAATATTTTCTTAAAAATGTCTCTGTGTAACCTGACTTTCTCCTGTGTGTGTGTGTGTGTGTATGTGCACTGCTGGGACCTGTTTGTTTTTGAGTGAAAACTGGTGCCAGCCATGGGAAGAACAGGGGTGCGAGTGCCCCTGGCCTGTGGTGTTGTCTCCAGATGTGAGTGAAGGTCCCCAGCATCAGCTACTAGGGCAGGAATGGTATGTGTTCCCAAAATCAGTTACTGCGAGGACGGAAGTGAGCCATGCAAGAGACAGGCTCAGTGCCAGCAGCTGAAGTGTGACTGTGGGTCACAGCCCATGCGCCTGGTGCCAGCTGATGGAGTCAAGTGTCTATATCTTCCCCAGCCTGGGTGTGCTGGGTGAGTATTCACTGGCAAACTCTAAGCTGGACCAGTCAGCGAGTAGGGGGCCCAGGTTTGGGGAGGTGTGTCAAACAGTCAGAGGATTTGTGCTGGTATCTGTGGGGGGAATCTATGAGTGTGGGGTGCCTTTGGGATGAGTGTGTGAATGCTGTGTGTTTGCAGTGACCACCCAGCTGGACCAGCCAGTGAGTCAGAGATCCAAGGGGCTGTAATGGTGCTCAGGGGATCCATTAATGTGCGTGTCCTTGTGAACCTGGAGAGTGCTGCATGTGTGCTGCTCTAGTGACCTTCTGCCTCTGACAGATAGAGGAGGAGGGGACATGGCTGGCTGTGCTTGTGTCTGGTGTAACTGGCCATGTTGGTGTCCTCTGTGTGCGCATCAGTGTTCTGGGTTATGTGCTCAACGTTCTTGCTGATTGATTGAAATTGCAAATGGGAAAACATCAGCTGTGATCCTCAGCCTGGGCAAAGGCCTGGTTCTCTGGCACCAGGCTGGGCTCTAGCAGACAGCCAGGAGGGTTCCCAAGATGGAGTAGCTGGAGGAGATGGCCCCATTCTTAATATTCCTTAATACCCTTCTATGAATGAAGGAAGCAGCTTCTCTTGTTTTGGGAAAGCACTTTACTCTACTTTTTTATTTTCCAGTTCTGCTGACACACAAAAAAAAAAAAAAAAAAAAAAAAAAATTACCTCACTACATCCTTTTACCTCTCAGTTCCAATGCATGGAAGGATTTTGAAGGACATGAATTTCCTAGGTACCCTTTAGGCTTGAGTCAGGATCAAGAAAGGTCTTTTTCCCCTCTTATCTCTTTATTCAATTTATGACTGAAGGACACAATCTATTAATTTAGCTGGGTCCACCAGGCAGGAATGTCTCAGAACTTCCAACTAATGCTTGCAAATACCAGAACAGAAAGAACATCTGTAAAACAAACATCACACAGACTCAATTGTGTGGTTTTTGTTACCTCACACTCGAGTTTCTGTCTCTCCCATTGTCATGGTTTATCACCAGATGGCAAAAAAGAGCCACTTCTCGCTAGCCCGCTTCCCCCTGCACCAGACAGGAGGAGAATCAGAAGGCAAAACTCATGAGTTGAGATAAAGGCAGTTTAAGAGAACAGTGAAGGAAAGAAAAAACATACAACAATAATACTAATAAATAAATATAAAACCCAGAAATTATGTACAACTGCTCACTGACCAGAACTTCAGAAACCTCAGTCTACTCCCCAACAGCAATTCCTATCCCCCTGCAGCCAACTCCTCCAGCTCTATGCTGATGCACATGGTATTAAATATCCTTTTAGCTAGTTTGAATCAGACATCTCAGCTGCATCCCATCTCAGCTCCTTGTGAAAATTAACCCCACAGGAACCAAGATGTCCTTGCACCTAGCTTTTTACTACTGACCAAAAATCCTGTTAATTCTTTTTTTTTTTTTAAATATCTATCAATTCAAAAATAGTTCTGAAAACCTCCAGAAATGGGCTATAAACTCTTATTGATTCCCCAGATAAAACTGTAAGTGTAATTAGTAACAGAATCCATCAGGTGATGCACAAGATATGGAGGTAGAACCGTTATCCAAGTAATAATACTATACAACTGGATGCCAATCTACACCAAAATAGCATGTTTAAACCACCTCATACAAACACAAAGAGCAAATAAACCACGCAACACATTCAGCAGATTAAGAAGCATTGCATCAGTTAACTTCAAACAAAGCTCTCTAAAGGCAAGACATACTGGAAATTGGCATGCTGTTCTCTTGGTAGTATTAACATGATATTTGATGAATTTAAATGTTCATGAACAACGCCAGCCTTTCCTAACACAGGTTTGATATTTTTCAAGCTATACTGGATTTGACCACTTATCTAAAGGTCTTTGTTCAATCTTGTAGTATATTGGAAAAAAGTTCTACTCTAATGCCAATCAAACACATAGTTTCCAACTTTACAAAAGAATTCTCCGATTTAATACTGTCACAAAGTAAAGGCTTCAAACTTCACAATATTTTCTGGCCAACATACTTACTTTTTGCACCATTAAGAATGAGATGCATTTCTCACAGATGGATAACAGAAAAATAAAGAATCTCTCTACATGTCAGTGTTGACTTCTACTCTTCACCAGATTATTTTCATATTTACTGTTATCTCTTTCTAACAGTGTGATGTAGTTTACAGATCTGAATTTCATTTTTTGAATATTGTTGATTGTTTCCTGGGCTATAAGAATGAAAAGATGTCTAAAAACCTCCTTAATGAAATTCTTGCTACAATGACCAAAAAAAAAGAAAAAAAAAAAAAAGAATAAATTTGTATGGAGAATTGTGAAAAAAACATGCAAAAAGAACAACTCTAAGGTTGCTGGTAAAAGGAAAATACTATTTCATTCCTTCCAGGGTGTCTATATTGCTGCAGCTGTGAAACTTTGTCACTAATAAGAAAATGAGTGTGATAAAAAAAGCTGCTATATCCAGTCCAGTACTGAAATAATGTGTTTTCAGGAAAAGATAAATATCATAATGAAACACAAGAAAGCAATATGTAAACAAAAACTTGATCACATGTACAAAGAATATACATATGTATTTATCTAGACATACTGCATGCATGCATTACTCTAATTCCATCCAAAATTACAGTAGTCCAACAAACTGAGAAGCTGACCAATCAAAATGGAGGAGACTCCTCAAGCAAGAGGTTTCTGTTTCATTTCATTCAATTTCCTTTGGAATCTCATAATTATTATTGTTTTGATCAGACTTGGACTACATTTATGGAAGGCATTAGTTTTCAGCAGTTTTAATGCATTTTTCAAATAATCTCCTTATAAAAGGATTTGCTGAGTTTCAAATCAAACTTTATTTTCTTACAGTTTTCATTGAAAGAAAGTGGTGGTCTTGTTAAATGACCTGTCATTATAAATCAATCAACATGGAGTGTTTTGAGTGTGTTTTAAGCTGCTAAATAATAATTGCTTTCTAAGTTTGCCAAATAGGAATTAGATACTACCAGCTGCCTTCTCAAGTAAAATATTAAATATAATGTTTTTAGGCAATAAAGGGAATTAGTTTTTCTGTAACCACTTTACCACTGGGATTATGCAGAAACTAGTTAGGAATTATTGTTGCTAAACTTCACAATCACCAATTTTGCAAGTTCCACTATCCACTAAACAGAGTAGTCTACCCCACTGCTAAAATATCAGTACCAGTCACCAAGCCGGATGCCTTCCAAAACCAGGTCTAATTAGACTGCCTGAAGGAAAGCAGGTCAAAGGTGAGTTTATTGAATCTAAAAATAACAAATTATTTGGTTCAGTGAATGTGTAATACAATGCCTTATCTGTACATAAAATGATATATTAAATGCAATAAAGCAAGTTATAAAATAACTTGTAGAGTTATGTATTTAGAAGTCAGGAAACACTTCAATGTCAGTTACAATAATGTTATAATAATGTGATCTAATGTGTTTTCTTTACTGCATACATAAATATATACATGAATGTAAATATACGAAATAAACAGCATTTTGTTAAATATGTATACCATTAAATATACTGGAATTTGAGTCATTCAAATAATGTTTTAATATATCCTGAAGGATGATTATAAGCCTGTTTTAAGTATGCACAATTGTAAGATTTTTTTTCCTTGCCATAACAAATTATTTGGACCAGACTGTAACTTGTAGTGAAGCTGCTATTTTTCTATTCTTTCCTATGAAGCAAGTGGATAGGAAGGAAAATGAGAATGGACACTGTGATACTAGCTATGACTTTCTTCTACTTCTAGAAAGAATAGCTATGAGGAAACTGGAAGGATAAACTTTTTAAAAAGGAGAGTGAGTTCACTTTACAACCAAATACCAAATGCAGTATTACAACTCAGAAAGATTGGGAGCTTGATTCTAGGAAAAGTGAAATTAAAAAAAACAAATAAATTGGGAAATTTAAAATGTATTTTTCCACCATAATTTCCAGACATAATTTCTTTAATGTATAATAAGTGAGAGTTCCTTATTAAAGTTGAGTTTTACTTGCCTTCTCAAATGTTTATTTCTACTGTTTCTCTTGTGCTGGTCCTTGTACTCTTGAGGCCCTGATGAGAGCTATGTCAGGTAAATAATTTGTCTGAAAATTAAACTTGCCCCCCGCCTCCCTAAAGGATCAGTTTTGAGCAGCAACATATATTTATATTGAAATATAGATCCACAGAGTCATAGCTGAATGCTCACAATCACACTTTAGCTAACACATTTGCAGTGCACAACTTCCTCTTTTTGCACTACACCATTAAACTCAAATTAAGAAAATCATCCTCGCATCCAAGCTTTTGTTCTTGGTTGACCTGGGCCTGTATGTTATGTCACTGTTTTCATCCTCTCTTTTTAACTCCCTCATCTGCAGTATTAAAAATAAAGGAAAAAAATATAATCCTATTTTATAGTATAAGGTGCTCTACACACAAAGTGTAGGCAGAGCGGAACAGTGAAAAGTCAACCATGCAGTTATAATTATTCTTAGCAACAGCTGCCTTTTGTACAAACGTAAATTTGGAACAAATAAGGCCTTTACATAGTTCTCAACATAGCAAGGGAAAGCACGTTGCACCCCAATGAATTCATAGACAGAGATCAGTTTCTGTGAAGTAGCAGTCATCAGAATTAAACCCACTCAGCAAAGGAGCTAGGATACAACTGCAAAATATCTCTCCATATTTTCTTCCCCCTTGAGTAAGAAGCACAGTAGCAGCAAAGTAGAATGACATGTGCAAAGGGTTTTTTGCTCCTCCTGGACTACTCCATCGTAACTCTGTTCTGTAATCTCCTAATCTTCAGACATGGCGGCTTTTACGCAGAACATCTTGTAGCTCTCGTTGTTAAGGAATGGAAAAAAAAAAAAGATGGCATGTGGCACTACTTTCAGAAACTGAGGTCAGCCCTCATAGAATGATGGTTGTTCATACAATTTAATTCTCTTAGTCTGCAGAGCAGGCCGGCTACATCCAAGCGATCCATTTCAAATAGTCCCTGACCCAGAGATTTTTTGGGAAATTACTAGTTACCTAGACAAAATACATGACAAGGATTGCTTTTAAGAATTTAAAAGCACAATGATTAAGTTCCAGGCCTGGAGATGTCCTCTAGCATCACTTACATTTCTGTTATAGGTATAGCACATAATTCAAACTGTCTATTTGCAGAGCTGAGGTTCTCTGGAATTTTGGGAACCCAAAAGATGAGCCAGTCTGCAGCAGGAACCCAGCTTCTTGCTAACATCAGAAAGTCTGGAAGCCTTTGAACATCCCCAGATGTACAATATTCAGAGTTTCCAGGACCCAAGACATAGACATGCTCTAGACCTACAGTAAATCTGAAAAATGTTTGATTTACAACAATCATCTGGGCTCCTATCATTCTAAAGGAGATGGAGATGTCCTAAAGGTATTAAGCCCATTTTCTCTCCTACTACTCCTTGTGACTTTTACTGACAGAAATAAACTCTCATAACTGCAGTCAGTATTACATAACAGTTACAGTGCAACTTACACAAATATGATGCAAAGCTAACTCAAGCTTTGACAATACTTAAGGTACTAACAATTTGAAGATGTGAGACTGTACAAAAGGGAGGATTATTTGGTACCCTCTCTGTAGCTATATTTCATATTTTCCATTTCCATCTTCCTGTCAAGCCATTGTTCAGAAATAGAATAATGGGATAGATGGACTTCTGGTTTTATTCCCTTTAGTGTTGGCTTTGTACTGCCACTTAAGAAAGTAGACATGTCAAGACCTGTTTTTTTTCTTTTTGCTTTATTTCAGAGTCTAATTTTAGATCTACTCTAACAAAGGAAAACAGCAAGCAATAAGGAACGGATGAACTGAAGAAAGACAAGGAATACTGGCAAACACAGCTGCTCAATAAAAATGTGCACATCTGGATATCTCCATTTTATCTTAAAATACTAAACATTATATTTAGAAACAAATAACAACAACAAAAATCAAAACTATTTCTCAGCACCTCATTCTCATTTAGCTCATTGTAGGAGATATAAAATGCATAGATTATTTTATGGAAAATTTGAATGCTCTTGCTGAGTTTATTCAGAATTTCAGATCATCATATGGTGATGAATGATCATTAGAGTTCTGTCAAGTTCTTTTCTCAAAAAAAAATCTGGAAAACCATGTGAATAAATACCAAAATTTGTAAGTAAGGCATCACCTCAAGTAGTTGTTAAAAAAAGTTACAGAAAATTAGAAGGACTAGAGAGTATGCCAGCGAATTTGCCACATGACAAAATAGCAAACTTGAAAACTATCAAACTTGAAAACTAGCAGCTGAGCAATAATTTAACATCTTTTGTGTGTGTGTGTTCTTTTCCAAGTGAAACAATACATTATTTGTATTTCCTCTCTTTACTCTTAGTTCTTTCCAAATGAACAGGCACACCTCCAAGTTTTTTCAAAGCTTTCTCCATGTTCTTTTCACTGAGGAAAGGATGATGACTGGAACTGGCAGCAAGATCTGTAGTTAAGTCTGTCTAAAACTTTCCATTCTAGAACCCTATATTCAGATGCTTATAAGTATGTCAGAATTTCAGGGCTTAGGCTGAATTTTTTTTATTCCAGATCCTTATTTCTCAAGCTCAGCTCTTGCCAAGAAAAAGGTTTAGGTAAACTGCTTTGCTTTTCCCATGTTAAAAAAATTACATAATCATTTTGTTGATGATATTTGTCTTATTGACAGAAAAGTTAAAACTGAGGTCACTCTCAGGTTAAAGAGTACCAATACAAAAATCTGTCCATGTCTGACATATGTTTTCCCAAAATTTTGGGGTTTTTTTCCAGTTACTAGGGTCTGGCATTAGCAGCAAGGTTAATGTCCATATGAATAAGTTTTTTCAAAGCTAGAAATGCAGTGGTGAACAGAAAATGAAGAAACAGGATAGAAAACAATACATGGTGGTCCAAAGGAATGATATAGTTAAGAAATACAGCAACTGATAGCAGGAGAACAAAACATGACAGCAACTGATTTTAACATACATGTAAGATGGACAGAGAATTCCCCAAAATCTAAAATAGAAAGCACAAAGCATTATCCAGAATTCTCAATATGCAGAAAGTAATATTTTAGTAGGGTATATTTTCTGCTTTGCAGAATATATTAAATAGTAATAAAAAGATAATTAGTATCACTACCATTTAATACTTTAAATGAAAGAACAGACATTGTCACTTAAACACTCAGTGGCAAGTATTTAAGCATGGGTTTCAGGAGCATCTTTTTATTTTTTTATAATTAGGAACTGTTGTGGGCATCTATATTAGGATAAGATGCACTATATTTTCAAAATGTGTCTCCTATGGAGTGAGGGGGAGATAGAAATCTACACTACAGTTCAGAGGTGGAATCATAACTTTGGAGATGGGTATTTCATTTAATTACTGGCATTTAAGTGTGGCAATCTACACCCAAGTTAGTTATCTTAGCATTCATGCTTTGCAGAGGAGAATGAGCATAAACATGGAGATGTTTATCTGATCTGTATTGTGTTCTTTTTCATGGGAAAACCCGCTTTTTCTACAAAGTTCCTTTTTTCTTTGTCAAAGGCTGCCAAATCCTTCAGGCCAATAGAGGCCTGGCTGCTGCAGCTCCATTTGTCCACATCCAGCCAGTAGTATACCTTTCAAACAGCCACATATGCAAGCACATGCATAAATCATGTATGTAAATATATACAAGCTGCCTATGAAGATAATTTCTCACAGAAATGTTCAGTTCTCAGTTCAGGCAATACTGACAAATTCATCCCGTCCTGACTCTGGCTGATCAGGATGAATGTCCATTAGAGAGAAATATATGCACATATATAAACACACACGTAAATATGTATCCTACAACAGTTGATCTTAGACAACAAGCCTACCCAGTAGTAGGACCTGGATCCTTTCATGTCCACTTGCCTCACACACAGACACACACATGCATGTCCCTCAGTCAGTCTCTAGATCCTACAGTCCCTTTGGGGACTTCCAGTAGCCAAGTTCTCCATCTGTCTCACTCAGGCAGATACACACATATCTGGCTGACATACATATTTGGCCCCTGCCAGTATGCCAATATGGCCACCTCGGCTTATCATTTTCAAGACATTTATTTTTCTTGCTGGTTGGTCCATGTTGATATTCATAGGGATCATGCACTGACTTGCATAACCTTACTTGCTCTTCATTTTCTTTAAGCAAGTACAGGAACAGGTTGTTCTGAACTACTTTCCAGTAAATAAACAACCACTATGTATGAAAGCATCACTTAATGATGAAAATACCATCAATGTGAAAGCTGGAAATAGAAGTTATACAGTATATAGGCTGGGCTTCAGAGTATGCTAGAGCAACAAGTTATTAAGGAAATTAAACTGAATGAAAATGTAATACTTCTCGGTCTGACTAACTTTCTAATTCAGAAATACAGCAAAAACTTTGTAAAAAAAAAAAAAAAAGAGACAAATAAAAAACAGGATCCAAAATATGGTTCTAGAACTTCAGTGCTGTGAATCCTTCAGCACAGAGGAGAGACTTGAAATTGCTACAAGGGGACATAGTTCAAGAAACTTCACATTTGAACTTCTGAGTTGGAGCTCAGCTATTTGTAGCTCAATTCAGTTGTGTAATCATAGGTCTTTAATGCCTTTTCACACATTCCAGAATAACCCACTTGGCCTTCTGCTGCTGATCATCTCCTACGATCTATGTGTTTGTAAGGGAAAAATAAAACTCTCACTATCTTTCCTGCCAGACAGATGTAGGATTTCACATTGACACAAAACCTAAGAAAATCCAAGTGGTAGTACCTTGTAATATTTTCACCATCACTGCTCTGACAGTACATTCCAGAAGAAGCAAGTTAACCTTCTGTGATTCATGTATATTATTCACACAGAAAGTCAATGATATTACCTGCCATTAAAAAGTTCTTCTGTGTGCATGGAGGAAAAGTAGCACTTAGTAGTTAGGTACTCTCGATACTGTTTATAGAAAGAACACACTCTGTGCTTACTACTTGGGGTATATGGTCTTCCCCAATAAATATTCACACTTTTTTACTTTAGTCATGGCTTCACTTCAAAGAGAAGAAAAGTCAAGAAAGAATGCATGTATAGCAGTATATCATGTTAATTAATAAAATGAAAAATAGAGCCACTGTTTAAAAAAAAAAAAATGGCTACAAACCCCCTTGCGTAATGGTAATGGCATTATATACCTTATTTTACATATTTATGTAAAAAAATATTTACATATTTATGTACATACATGGTATTAGATAAGTGATGAGAAAAAGAAATGCAAGACAGACACTTTTTACTAATTTATATATGTCTTTACAACTGGACAAAGCAAAAACTAGGAAAAGAAACTGCTGAATCTGGATTGCTTTTTGTTATGAAATTAGTAGAGGAAAAATTTCTGGGAGCATTGAACAAATGCAAATATCATAAATTGAAAAAAACCTTAGAGTACTACATAAATTTAGAGACCAGTTATTCTCAGAGCAATTCTAAGTCTTGGAAACTATTTTAAGAATAAAAATTTGGAAAAATAGAGCTTGATTAACACAGCAATTTGGTAGTGGGTTTGTTTTATTTTAAAGTAAAGGTCATACCTTACTAATTTGTTGGATTTCAGTGTAAATCAATCTGACAGAATAATGGAGAGGTGCAATACACATTGCTTGATAAAACTTTTTAGAGATCCCTTGTGAGGAGTCCACATCAAAAGCTAATGTTTGAAGTGATGAATCATGTTGAAAGGGAAAAAATGCTGATGCAATGGGAGGATACCATGAGTATGATCTGAAATCTTTTCAGTATACAAGTACATCATGAGAATGTCAACATCTAGTTTACAAAAGGTATGCATGTTGGAATTAGGGAATATACTGCTGGTTGTGCAGCTCTGCATTATGTGATTTCCAAGCAGCAAAATCCTTCTGTGCACATACTGCTAAAGCAACTGGGATACACCTGCTGATACCTTCATGGCTTTGCCTCATTTTGCTTGACCTTGCCATATTGGATCCTGAAGAGCTCAAGCCTGCTATATTAAAATTAGCTTCTCTTATGTTTCTTTCCTTTAAGCATGGCACTGTTACTAGTTTTTGCACTGCAATAGAGAGAAGGGCTGCGATATTTGTTCTTTTCTCTGGCAAAATGTTGGAACAAAATATAGTACTGGGAAATCAGTGTGCAATCAATAGATATTAGGAGAGGAATTAATCTGCACTGGGATAGTGTTTCTCATACCAAAAGGATTCCCTCTGGGGAGATATTTGTGTTTCTGTGCAATAGTCTACAGCAAGAGAGTAACAACCCTTAGGGGAAGTTCTAAGTTCTCATTCTTGATAAAAGATCAAATTATCTCTGCAGAAAAAGAGAAAGCAAGTGAGGGAGTGTTAGTAAAAAAGAGAAAGACATCTTCCTACTCTCACAGTATACCCTTCATCCTTTTAATTAACTGCCTAATATCTTTTATAGTAATTTGAAACTAGATCATATTAGGACACCAAAAATTGTTCTATATATAAAAGACTTAAAAGACGTTGCCCATTGCAATAGGTATCTCATATATGCTAAATGAAAAATTTCTCATATTGAGCAAAATAGTTGGTGATTGTTAAGGACTGATAGAAAAGTTAAATACAGAGACATTTTGCAGTGTTTTTATCTATATGGTTCAAATTCTGACAGATTATGTCATTTATTTTAGAACTGTCACAGGAAAATGCATACCACTTTCACTGTGAATGAACTGGAATATAAGAGAGACAGATTTAATCTGTTCTCCTAGATTTATTTGTGTATCACTAAATTAAAGAAGAAAATCTAAGATAATATCATTGAATAATCTATACCATTTAGATTTGAAATTTAGGTGCTACATGTGCAAAGAAAACAATACTTTTGTAGTAATTTATGTACTGGCCAAAAAAAAATGGAATCTCACATTTTACAAAAGCCAGCAATCAGCAAATTTTCTTTGTCCTAGTCTCTGCTTCAAACTAGAATTAAACAAGAAAACTAAACTTCAGGCTCTGATGTCAACTGGATGCTGTAATAATATGTCTATTAACTATTCTAAAAGTAGGCATGATTTCTGTTGTAATTCTGCCAGCACAAAAATTAATTATTCTTTAGACCAGAAAGTAAGAAAGTTTGACTGTAATAACTCATGATGAAAGCTCAAAGCTGGAACTGTGAAACTGAATCTTACATCTCTAACAAATTGAGAAAAGAAAAAATGATTTTTTTTTCTTAATCTGAAAGATTAATCAATTCAATTTCACTTGGAAAGTGGGTCATATTTTCTCTGTTATACACAAGTATGTCTTTGTATTTTAAAGTTCTGGTTGTGATTTTTCTTTAATCTAAAAATTGCTATTCAACAAATTTGCCCATGCACCTTTAATATTAAGTGATTTGTTTTCCTTCTAAGGAGAACACACTGACTAGATTAACAATACAAGCAAACAGAAAAAAGAAACCAAAAAAAACCCCAAATATATGACTTTAGGAAAAAAGGTTTTGATGTCTGCATGATGTCTGCAGGAATAAAATAGTGCCATAACCTGCTGAAGTGCGAGCTACTGATTTAGCCACTGCTTATATATTAGTTCACTACAGGCATATTTTAGTACAAAGATCGGATAATTCAGAGAATTCTTGTCTATTTCATAGACCATGCAACAAAGTCACGGCAGGCCCTTCAGTTCTTACAATTAAAAGTCAGTGGAAACAGCACCTGACCAGTAAAAAAATGACCAAATGGGAAAATTATCTGCAGAAATAGAAAAGTATTGTTAAGGAAAATAAGGATATTGATAAGGAAAGTATCTGACAAAGCGATCAGGATTTGGGTATCATCAGACATGTCATGACTATATAATTGGTTGTAGAATCAGCTACTGGAGCTGGATTTTCAAGAGGAATGCCCTGGGGTTCCTGTGATCTGCTTGAAAGTTTTGTTCTAGTGAACAACGAAAGAACAGAAAGCAACAGTAATACATTGATTTGTCAGCTATAGTGAATAGGGTCATAAGCCTGAGTGAGATCTGACCCTGAAGTTATAGCAGTGGATTTTAGAGACTGAAACAGAGATACACAGGGAGTCAGATGAAAAAAATAGTATCTAATTTGGTATTTTGCCTCTGACAGTTGTCATTAAGGGGATGTTTCATAGTAAACATCAATAAATTCAATGAGTGACAAAACCATGAAATCTCAAAATTCTAATTTGCTTTAATAAATCCTATTTATTTTAGCTTCAAAATATTATCTATTCACACTAATACTACCCACATTTGAAAATAAATTCAGTGTGGATTGCTAAATTTCACCTTCCTTCACTCTGATAATTACAACTGTCAGTAAGTAATTTCTTTTGTTTCCTAGTTTTTTTCTCTGAGTTTGTATATTACCCCTATTGTATTCTAATAGAGGCATTTGCAAAATTAAGCAGTTGAGTGATGATGTGTTGAGTTTAAGGTCTTCTACCTTAAAAAGCCTGAGGAAAGTTGTTTTTATTTGCTTTTTTAAAAAAAAAAAATATTTTGGAGTTTCTTTACAGCAGTTTCATATAGATGTCAGAGTGAGACCTGATGATCAATGATTCACTTCTCTCCTTTGAAGAAGTCAAGTGAGAATGTTTGAGCAACAATTCAGTATTAATCCATATGATCCTTCAGAGCAGTCCTGCCTTTGAAGTACACTTCTTCCTTCCAACTAGCCAACATTTAAAAGGATGTAAAGTTTCCATTTTATATAGCAGTATATATATTTGCATCATATAATGCAGTTAGCTGAAGTCTGTATTTGGATTGGTCTCTCTTTTTCATTTAGACTCTTGATTGGGCAAAGTCAACACTGTCAGTAACAGTAACAGTACTGAGCCAGGAAGTTAGTAGTTGAATTATTTGTAGGGAAAGAAGCAGCAAAATTCTGGATTTGACCACAAAAGAAGTTACTAAATTAAATAGGGCCAGAGCTCTAAAAGCAAATTGCAGGGCACAGATCATGTCTGTGTGTCTGAAATCTCTCCTGTCGTGTGCGTTCATTTCCCTTGCTTAAACATGCTAGCAATTAAACAGTCCCTGCCATCACAGCGTAGTCCATGAACAATTTCTGTTCAATTCTGACCACAATTGATCTATCAGATGCGAGTCTGGGTATCAAGGGAATCAAGCACGGAGTAGAGTGCTAACAGGTAGCTTACTGTATCCTTATCTCACAGTAATTTTTCATATGAATTAGGTCCTGCTGTTGTGTTACCATAACGTATGTCCTTTTGATCAGGAATCTTGAAGTAGGCAGACTTTGTTCACAATTTTTGTTTTGTTTTGTTGTTTATTTTGTTTTTTTTTTTAAATTTAGAAACTCTTTTTAACAGATACAGAATAATATTTAGAATAAAACCATTAGGTCTATGTGTTGTAAGTCTATTCAAATGTTCAAAAATTCTAAGAAGCCATCTTCTTTGGCCAAAAAAAAAAGAAGTAATTACAATGATTGCTTAAAGAACTCATTGTGCATCAAAGTTAATTATTGTATGACTACATTTTTTTAATTCTTTCATCTAGAACCTTTTTAACATTAGGATGATTCCACTAGAAATATGTTTTTTAAAAAAATCTTTCATGCCAAACATATTTTTTAATGTTATTCACTGTCCTTGGATTTTGTTACATTTCCACTACATTGCATAGATTAGATTCACTATTTAATCTTTCTGTTTAATATGTAAAACATAGAATCATAGAATGGTTAGAGATGGAAAAGACCTTAAAGGTCACCTAGTTCCAACCCCCCTGCCACGGGAAGGGACACCTTCAACTAGAGCAGGTTGTTCAAAGCCCCATCT
This sequence comes from Scolopax mira, assembly GCA_004320125.1. Lineage (NCBI taxonomy): Eukaryota > Metazoa > Chordata > Aves > Charadriiformes > Scolopacidae > Scolopax > Scolopax mira. The sequence goes on from BJBW01002587.1 coordinate 48,115, forward strand.
GACCTGCCCTTGAACACTTCCAGGGATGGCACATCCACAACTTCTCTGGGCAACCTGTTCCAGTGTCTCACCACCCCCACAGCAAAGAATGTGTTTCTAGTATATAATCTAAATATCCCCTCTTTCAATTTAAAACCATTACCCCTCATTCTATTGCTACGGTCCCTAATAAAGAGTCCCTTCCCATCTCTTCTGTAAGCACCCTTCAGGTACTGGAAGGCCATGATAAGGTCTCCCCAAAGCCTTCTATTCTCCAGACTGAACAAGGCCTTCTCTTTCAGCCTGTCTTCAGACGTGCTCCAGCCCTCTGATCTTTTTCATGGCTCTCCACTGGACCTGTTCCAACAGGTCCGCATTCTTCCTTTGTTGAGTACTCCCAAGCTGGACAGAGTACTCCAGGTAGAGTCTTACAAGAGCAGAGGGGTAGAATCACCTCCCATAAGGAGATCTTGTTTTACAAATGGAAAAGATGTATATTAAAATTAAACTTATATTGGTTCTAAGCATTTTTGAACTCTTAGAAAAAGTATTAAGACAGATCCTAGTTAATACCATGTTAATTCCTAGTTTTATAGGAGAATCATTGTATGCTGCAGAGCATAACTTAGATAATTTTTGCCTTTCCAAAATAAGGCATATATGTCATCTAGCTAAAATTAACTCAGAAACCTTTCTGGAACAGAGGAACAAGTTCAACAATAGACAAAAATTTGGTACTCATCATGTTAATTTTCTTAGTATTTAGTATTTGTCATTCTGCAAGAACACTGAAGTAAATCTGTATAAAGAAGGAAACAGTGAAGCACTTTTGAATAGGATGTGCCTCTTCCATCCTCCCAAACATCCCCCTTCCTAGAACAGATGAAAGCGGGACCAATAATTTCTTACATATCCCTTTCATAAAGAATATCGCCAGCATATTAGTTCTGCAAAATGTATGAGTATTTAAATAATTTTATCTAAATCTTGCAGCTGTCAGTGATCACGTGCCTATTACTCTCTGTGATTTTTGGACCCAGATCTTCCTGTGCTTCCACATAGGTATACAATTAATACCTATGTAATTCTTTCTTCCATCCACTCCTCCCTGTGTATATGTTAGTGAATAGGGTACACCAGATAAGATTCATCTACCCAAATGTTTATGCATGCACACAGCTCATCCTACTACATACATTTAAAATTATGCTAAATAAAGCATAATAAATATGCTTGTTTCTCTCAATTATAGAAGGATTTTAGGGTGTCTAGATCAAACATAGTCTTAAAAAACAAAACAAAAAAAACCCAAACCAATGAACAACAAAACAAAATCCAAATAAGCTGATGTCTCCTTCTTTTAACCATTGATAAGTTATCAATAATATTCTGCAGTTCTTTTGGAAACAGTTTTTACTTATAACAAAAACAAGTAAACAAAATCAATGAATCATGACTAATGTTTATTTAGAAGCTTACTTCTGGCTAGGAACATAACCAGTACATGGTGAATGCATCAAGAAGAAATCCATCTTATCTAACTTCAGACACATACAATTAACATCTAGACTGAGGTATATGTTTTTTTTCCAGTAAAGGAATAAGAGAGGAAGTGAAAAGAAGAGGGAGTCCATCTGTTTTTTGGAGCTGCTGCAAGAAAGTATAAATTGCCACCTGAAGTTGTCTTCCATTGTCTTCAGAAGCATTCTGTATGACTAATTAAATCTAGATGCCTAATTTTTAAGGGATTCAAGTTACATAAATTGCTTCTTTTTCAGGCTGCCCGTGCAATGCCTTCATACCATAGCTATTATCCAAATTGGACATCTCTATTGTCTTATTTACAGTGTCATGGCAATGAAGAATGGTATAATTGAAGAAAAATATAATTAACTAAGTTCAGTGTTGAAATTCCTTATGAGAGGCTTAAATAGACAAATTTTTAATTAAGAGCAAGATCATCATCACTAAAACTGTAAAATGTGTACAAGATGTGATTCAGCTAGCGATAGAGGTATTGGACAATGTCTATTGGTTTTCCACGCAACAACTTGCAGGATTTATTGGTATGTGGGAAAAAGCAGTTGAAAATCCTTATAAAATAAAAACTCCTGTTATATACATGCTCCAGACAACCTGCTTCAGCAGGGGAGTTGGACTAGATCTCTATGGTCACTTCCAACTCTAAAAATTCAGTGAAATTCAGCAAAATTTACTGTCATGTCCTCCTTCATATATTATTTTTGTTAATATATTTGTGTAGATTTGAATGAATGAATGTTAAGAACTATTAGGCATCATCACAAGGTGATTGGAGCTAAAAGAATGAACACCTTTATGGAAAGCTGTTAACTATTCCATGAAACCGGACAGTGTAACAAAATATGTTTGTAACAGAAGCAATTCTTTGACTGAGGAAATAATTCTGAGATTTAAAATATTTTCATTAGATTTGTTGGAGCCCAGTATGCACCAACAGGCTTTACCCACCCTCATCAGTATTACCTGAGACCTCCACACACAACTGCAACAGTGAGGGGGCTCAGGCTCCCATGTCTTGGCTGAGCTACATGGTAAATTGTCCCCTTGACAGTTCTGTCTATAGTCTTATCTTCTGGTGTCCTGACTTGGTGACTGGACTTCCTGGGTGAACCCTGGATATGCCTTGTTTCCCCACCTTGTCTGAAGATCACTAGAGGATTGATGGGGACCAGCTTTGTTTGAATACCCTGTGACTATGTCCCTTATTTCTCCAGTCAACGTCCTTTCCCTTTGTTGTAGTTAGCCTCAGCTACTGGCTTGCCTTCCCTTGTGGAGCAATTCTGTTACTGTTATATCCTCACAAGCTTGTCTCTGCATCTGCCTTATCCTCATTGTCATGTTTTAACATCTTGCCAGGATCATCTTTCTACCTGGTCTAGAAGCTGGCCTCTCAATACCCCTTGTTCATCAGTTTCATCTAAATTTTTCATTATAAATTGCAGGTTTATTTCTTCTCCCCACCTTCACTATCTCAAAATTCACATGATCTTCAGGTTCACCTTCATTTTCAGTCTGAACCTTTGATGACTGAGTCTACGGTAAGCATCAGCACATGCATAGTAGGAATAGGCTGATCATTACTCTAAGGCTTCTAATGAAAACACTGCATTTACCATCACTTGGATTTATCACAGGTTAACAAAGCATATGTAATTTTACTTTTTTATTGAAATAATATCTGGAATAACAAACAAGTTTAACATGGCCTTTATCCTGCCTACATATTCAATTATTTCCAATTGAAAAATACAGGTTGTTTGCAAATCATTTAAAACCATAATTTCTGAATCCATCTCATTTAGAAACAGCAATAATTGGCAGGGGAGTCTTATGGATGCTGGAATATGTAGGTATTAGCAGGACCTAATATTTGCATTGAATTATAGCACTGTATGCAGTGATCTGAAATTTCTGTAAACTGCATCTGTAAACTGAAATTTCAGTGTATACTGAAATCTTATGTTGGACTAAAGGGAATATACTACTCTCTCATTACCTTAGCTCAGAGCTAATATTTTCTCCAACAAATATATTAACAGCCTAAAGGTATTATCTCCTTTTTGTTTCCAGAAAAATATTCTTTTCATTGGGATTTAGAAAATAAGGTTTTCCCTTGACCTTGTAAGGCTTCTGCTGAGCAATTAACAGTTCTTCCTGTTTCCTCAACCCAAAGTTGCTACTGTGATTAGCATGAAATTATTGCTATGTGGAGTCCTATCTACACAGACATTCATTCTGTAAATCAGAACCAAATTATTATGCCATTAGATAGATATTAATACAAAAAAACTCTTGAAAATTAAGTCAATTCAACATGAATTCAGAGGATCTTAAGACAGTTTGTTTTCTTCTTGTGGGCCACAGTCTTTTTTTGAACATTTTTTCAGGCTTCAAATACAAAGAAGAGAAATAATTTCTTAATGATTCTGTATAAGCTTATTTACAAAAATAGTTCAGTACTATTTCAGTGAAGTAATGGACCACTATCCTTTATTTTTCATAGACCTGTATTCCTGTAAAACCAGAATGAAGAAGATTAAGGTAAACAGCATTGAAAGAAAACCCAAAGAAACAGAAGGAGAAAGAAAGAAAAGAAAGATGAGGGGAGTGAAAGGGAAGGGAGGAAGAAGTTATTAGTAGCATTATTAGTAGTTTAAGAATGAAAAATTTTTTGAACTGTATCAGGATAAGTTTCTTCACATTTCAGTGCAATGCAGTTGGGTAATGTAATGTCTATGGTTACAAGAATTTTTGAATATAAACATACATTGAAAAATAAACACTAATAACTACTTATTGTTATAGAATGAACTGTCTATGACCCTAAAGTAAAAAATGGAACATGGAGGGATACAGGCTTGGGATGATATCAGGGGCCTTGAAATTCCAGGCACATGATGATATCAGAGGCCTTAGGGCTATTAATAACTCTGTAGCTGTCAATTGTACTTATCAAACAAAGGCAAACTTAGGAGCTAGAGTGACTTTTGGTAATAACAGGTTCAACAAAGTGGTGACCAATATGGATCTGGAGATACAGTTGCTGCTGCTACTGCATAAACCTGTTTTAACATTTCTACTTTGAGGAAGCCAGCACAGATATTAGAAGAGAATAGAGGTATTGCACTGAACATTAATATTTGTGTTTGATTTATGCCTACATAGGGGGAAAGGTAGTTGCAGTAACTGTGGGAAGTTAATATATATCTGCCACAACTGATGTGCAAGTCTCTGTGTGCACGTGTGTGTGTGTAAAAAAGACATTGGAACTAACTATGGGACTGGGATTTCTCTTCCCCTTCTCCCCTCCCCAGACTTCTTTTGAGTTTTGATAATTTAAAGTTGGATGCAACAAATTGTTCACAAAATTAACTGTAGTATTAGCATATGGTCCAAACTTTATTTAATTTTCTTTTCCTAAGATTTTTCCCTCTCTATTATAGCAATATAAATGATGAGTACTACTAGAATGAATATATCAGTAAGTTTAACCTTACATGGATTTTTTGTTTGTTTGCCTAACTCAAAGTTCAGTGGTATTTATGTCAAGAGTATTTACCAGTGCTGCTTATTTCCTTGACCTACTGTGGGCAGATGGTAGAGGCCATGCACACATGATCAACAGAAATTGCAAGAACAGAAGAGAAACCTATGGTGCTGGGAGAATAGCACCCAAGGGGACACTAAAAACAAGCCTGGAATTAGAAGAGTGATGTTTTCATAACAGCGGCTTGTGCTTGCAAATTTTTTTTCTTCCTGGCAACAGTGTTAAAATATTAGGTTTGAAAAAAAAGGTCCAAGAAGACTTTGGAATGCTAACACATGCACAAACAAAGAAAATCTCTTACTAAATTCACACTTAAAAAAGACTGAAGAGATCATTTACCTATTTTGCTTTGTTCCATTACCTTAGCCTCAAATTACATCTCTATGGCTGACAAAAATAAAGGAAAACTGAAAGATTATAAAAATAATAATGAGATAATTTACTAAAACAAATACACAAATGAGAGAGAGACATATATTAATTTTGCTCAGTAAGACAGATTGTTTATATACCTCATGCTCAGAGAAAGATTCATCAGCTAGAGCAGCAAATACATGCTATTTTTTTTCTTTCATGTTTAATCATATATGTGTGTATATATCTACACATATATATAAATGCACATATACAGAGAGGCAAGGAAACAGAGACAAAAGGAGAATACATTTAATTGCATCCCAGACTATGTTTCCTATATATTTAAACTATATATGCTAGAAGGTGATATTCATCTTACTCTTTTGTTCAACACTCAACATAACATGATGCAATAATAATTGTCTTTCTAAATTAGACTTTCACAATTTGGATGACTCCTATTATTATTTTCTGAGTGGAGATAATACCACTTGAAACATCACCTGATGTATCAGAAATATGTGATGTAGCAGCTGCTATGCCCAAATAAACTGTAAAAATAGGGATATAAATTTCAAAGTTTACTAGACCAGGTAGAGAGGAACACTGAGAATGAGTTTACTTCTGAGATTGAAGTAAATTTCTATCCAATAATGAATTATGATATTAAAGGCACTCCCTCTATCCTTGTTAGAGATGTAAAAATACCATGACTCCAAACAGCAATGTTTTAAGAGATTGAGGGTATAATGACGCCTTTAGCTGTACTGTATTGCTGGATTGTCTGTGGACCAGACTTCCGAATTTATTTCTTTTCTGTCTCTGCTATTTTATTTGTGTGTTGACAAAGGAAGAAAATTTAATAAGATAGGAGTAAACTTTTTCAGTGTTTCTGATATTCCTTGATAAGACCAATTTATTCTAATCACATTTTCAAGATTTTCTATATGTGCTGCAAGTTTCTTTAAATGATGCATTAATAATATGATTATTAAGATGAATCTTCACACTTTGCAAAACCTCCACATCTTTAGTAGTTATCAGGAAAAAAAAAAAGGTTTTCTTTTGAGAGAAGTTTCAATATAGTGTGAATATAGACAGGAAAATACTTGCAAGTTACTTGGATATTTCTGGCACATCTGCTGCTAGATATGGCCAAAATACTTGACCATGTGTCAGCTGAAAAGAAGAACATTCTGAATTTTAGAAGACGGATGATTTTATTCTTTACGGTTCTCTTATTCATGTTTAGATGATATTTCCTCAATCAGAACATTTTCAAAGGAGCTACATCATGTTTCTTGTGTGTAGATGCAGTATTTAAAAGGAATCAACACGGGAAAATATCTTCAAACCATTTAGTAGTAGCTATGAAAATCAGTCAAGTATACAGTCTTCAGATGTACATTTTTCAGTTGGTATTAGCACCGCTCCTCTTATTACTTTTGTCATTACTCGTGCATTACTATAAGAATTATCTAACCATAGAAAAAAACAATATTTTTTCTCCAGCTATCTTAAAAACAACATAGCTTTGAATTTTTTTTCTGTAATATTTGCAAACCAAAAGGCTTACTCTGTCTTCACTTATTTCTTCCATATTTGCTTTGCTCAGTATTTTGAGGCTGACTTAATCAAAAGTAGGTTATAAAAATATAATCAAAATCCAACATAAATCTATAGAAAATAGCTTATGTCCTACTCACCATTCCAAACCACTACTGTGAGGTCTTCTCATTGCCATAGTTTGCTGATGTTTTCCAACTGAGAAAGCATCAAAGAAGATGGAATGGTAAATAGAGGCAGAGAGGGGCATAGAAAAATCCAGTGACTTGCTTTTGGGAGTTTAATTATTGTTGCAGTGGAGATAACAGAATGCTGATAGTTCTGATGAAAACATGAGGAAGAAAGAAATGTACGGGTTTGATTTAAGGATGCTCAAACTCAAATGGTACTTGCACTTTTTCAGTGACTGATACAGAGACTTGAAAACCTTGTATATAAAATCTGTCTAGCAAAGCCTTTAAAAAGTTAAGTATACCTTATGATGCAGCATTTTGAGAAGTAACATACAGAGATTTGCACTTTTGGGTCTTTCTTTCACTCATGTATATTATATCCAAGATACTTCAGTTCTGAATCCATGCAAGCACCAGCATTTTATTTTCATAGTTGCATCCAGGTTTGTTTTATTGTCAGGGTGTTTTCTCCAGTCTAGGGAGTATAAATACTGTCTTAGTTGATAATTTCAAAGTATTTCTGTAGCCATCTACATGGATCTTTAACCATCTTTTGCTTTTTCTTTCAGTCTATCTTCATTAATTCCTTCTTCCATGTTTCCAGGACTTTTAACTGTGTTAGTTTATATTTTATAGTCTGTTCCATCTCAGTCATGTTGTTCTCTACAAATTACCAAATGGTACCTCTAATCAGCCTAACCAGACACTAATCCTAATCACAAGGCTCTTTGAAATGTATTCCTTTATTCATAGACCACCAAGTAGGCTACCTGTGGAGCCCTTCAGGAGTCACTCCATAAAATTCTTCTGAAGGATTTCTCCATCTGGCATTCCTTCAAGGACCTTCCAATGAATCAATGTTAGGCAGGATTATAAGGTTTTTGTTGTTAATAATGTTCATTTGGGAAGCAGGAGGGGAGGGTAAAAATACTTATGAATTACTAAATGGCTCAGGACAGAAAGCAGAGGCTTGACAAACACTGGGAAGGGAGGCAGCAGTAGCTTTTCCTGTTACGGGTCTGGATTACTTGTAGCTGTTTGTTGTATTTTTATAAGACTTAAAATTGCAATTATTGCAATGATAAATCTAAGTCCTATTTATGCCCACTACAGGATTTGCAAGATTTTCAGTGTAACACTAGTCTATTCAGTACATTGCTATATTACTGTCCCCTAAATTTAATTGCCTCCATATATTTATGGCAAGCACCGGTTTTATCTTTCTTTAATAGGGATTGTGATTCAAAATATGTTACATGCATAAATTTAGTGAATTGACCGAGGGTAACGCATTGTAGAATTAACTGTAGCAGTTAGATTGTGGGGACCTGGCATTCTCACATTCTTTATTATTTGATGCTTTAATATTGAAACATGAGGCTGTGAACTTGTACTAGACATATGATTTTTAAAGCGATGATAGAAGATTATTACAGCTGATACTTAACAGAATTTCCAGAAATTATCCATTGCTAGTTCTTGCTTTACTTACATATAATTTTGATGGTTTTTTAAAATGGAAATTTCAGCCAAAACAGTTAATAACTTTAAAAAAAAATTAATCTTAATTAAATTTAATTTTATATGTTAACATTTTATGTTAAAAATATATTTTCTTTGAGAATTACTCCTATGGAACAAGGATCTGAGATACAATAGGAATTCAATTTTAAATAAAACTTACAGTACATCATAATTTATATAAATTGTAATTTTTTCAAAAATTCAGAAACCAATCTTTTAAGTTTACGCTTGTCCATCATACCTCTTTCATACATCCAAATGTTTGTTTCCTTCATCAAGATGCTAAAAGCTTATGAGATACTCCCAAAGTTCTCACTACAACTGTTACATTTCACCACTTCCCTGGTGAAAGGGAATCCCAGTGATATAATTCCAGTGGCCAATTATTCTTATTGTGAAAAATTTTCCTCTTGTGTCTGATTGGAATCTCCCCAGGATTAATTTGTGGACATCACCCCTCATCTTTTCCACATGACTCCTTGTGAAAAGGGAGCCTCCATCTTCTCTGTAGCCACCCTTTAAATACTGGAACATGGTGATAAGGTCTCCCCTAAGCTTTCTTTTCTCAAGACTGAACTACTGAAGAGAGTCCAGCGTAGGTCAACAAAGATGACTGATGGATTGGAGCACCTCCCTTACAAGAAAAGGCTCAAAGAGCTGGGGCTCTTTAGTCTGGAGAAGGGAAGGCTGAGGGGAGACCTTATTAATGCTTACAAGTATCTAAAGGATGGGTTTAAAGGTGGATGGAACCATACCCTTCTCCACGCTTCCCAGTGACTGGATTAGGGGCAACAGGCACAAGCTGGAACATAGGAGGTTCCATTCAAATATGAGGAAGAACTTCTTTACAGTGAGGGTGACAGAGCACTGGAACAGGATGCCCAGGGAGGTTGTGGAGTCCCCTTCTCTGGAGATCTTCAAGACCCACCTTGATGCAGTCCTGATTAATGTGTTCTAGGCAATCGTGCTTTATCAGGGAAGTTGGACTAGATGATTTCCAGAGGTTCCTTCCAACTCTGACAATTCCATTATTCCATGGTTCCATGATTTTCTCTGCTGGTGTTGCCCCTGTTGATGCAACCTAACATCCTGGTGGCTTACTTTACCGCAGCAGCACACTATTTACTCATAATGGATCTGTTGTCCACAAGGACCCCCAGGTCCATTTTTCACAGAGCTGCCCCCAGGCAGGTAGATCCCAGCCCATTTTGCACTCCTGGATTTTCCCAGGTGCAACACATTATACTTGTCCTTGTTGAACTTCATAAGGTTATTGTTAGCCCACTTCTCCAGTCTATTAATTTTTCCAGCCTAGTTAACCGATTGTATTTTACCACCTGTAAATGGTGGGAGTGATACTTCATTTTTATTAACAGTAGTTTGCACTGTCTCTTTTGGTTATGAGCTTTTGTAGATGGAAGCAGTTTTCTAGTAGCATCGTATGTACACCAAGTATCTAATCTTGGCAATAATCCCTGGGTTTTACTATCTATCCAGTATGTAGTTTGAAAGTGAGGAAATGTGTGTAATTTTAAGTGCAGTAGAAAAATAAATTAATGTAAACCAAAATATTTCTGTAAACAATACTAAAATATTTCCATAAACAATGGACCACCCAACAAGTCTGAGAGAGGTAGGTATATTTGTATATATTCTTTGCTCTTACACACATGATGTAGATTGTGTGATAAGTCTGTGATGATGATGAAGAGTCTGTGACTCTTCCGTCTATCTGTGATGAAGACAATTCATTGTTCCAGAAACTTCAATTTCTTTTACTTCAACACAAGCAGTCTAATTGAGGCATCTTAATAATGTGTAAAGCCTATAGAACACAGTCTCCCACATCATCCTCATAGGCAAGTTTAGGAAGTGTGGTTTAGAGGAATTGACAGGTGGATTGAAAAGAGGCTGAAAGACAGAGCTCAGAAAGTTGTTATTAGGGACACAGAATGTAGTTGGAGGTCTGTAACACAAGTGGTGTTCCCCAGGGGCCAGTACCGGGTCCCGTCTTCTTCAATTTATTCATCAATGATCTGGATGAGGGGCTGCAGTGTACCCTTAGCGCTGACAATACAAAACTGTCAGGGGTTATTGACACACTAGAGGGCTGTCATACAGCAGGACCTGGACAGGCTGGAGAGTTGGGCAGAGAGGAACTGGATGAAATTCAATAAAGGCAAGTGCAGGGTGCTGCATCTGGGCAGAAATAATCCCATATACCAGTTGGGGGCTGACTGGCTGGAGAGCATCTCTGAGGAGAAAGACCTAGGGGTCCTGGTGGACAATAGCATGACCATGAGCCAGCAATGTGCCCTTGTGGCCAAGAAGCCTGGGGTGCATCAGGAAGAGTGTGACCAGCCACTTGAGAGAGATTATCCTGCCCCTCTGCTCTGCCCTGGTGAGGCCCCCATCTGGAGTACTATGTCCAGCTCCCCAGTTCAAGAAGGACAGGCAACTGCTGGAGAGGGTACAGAAAAGGGCTACAAAGATGCTTAGGGGCCTGGAGCATATCCCTTACAAGGAGAGGCTGAGGGACTTGGGTCTTCTGAGTGTTGAAGAGAAGGCTGAAGGGGATCTAATTAATGCATACAAATACTTAAAGGGAGGGTGGCAGGAGGATGGGGCTGATCTTTTTTCAGTGGTGCCCAGTGACAGGACAAGAGGAAATGTACACAAACTTGAATATAAGAAGTTGCACCTAAACAAGAGGCGTAACTTATTTACTTTGAGGGTGGCAGAGCACTGGAATAGGCTGCCCAGGGAGGCAGTGTGTGGGTGAACAGGATTGTGGAAGAAGCAGAGACAGAAGAAGGAATAGAAAAAGCAGGAAAACTGACAAGGGAAGGCCTGTGATCAAGTCCTAAAGACCCATAAACAATGCCTGGTGGCCTCACTGATTGAGGGGAATTCCACCCACCTGGCAGTTGGGGGTTGCAGGGGCGTGTTGGTTGGGAAAGAAAATACATTAGTACTATATAAGCTGCATGGTTTTTATAATAAACGATTCTGGTTTCATCACTGATGAGGTCTGTGCCTTCATATGCTACAGTGGTGGAGTCTCTTTCTTTGGAGACATTTGAAACCTTCCTGGACAAGTTCCTGTGTAACCAGTTCTAGGTGGACCTGCTTTGGCAGGGGGGTTGGACTAGATGATCTCCAGAGGTCCCTTCCAATCTTATGTAATTCTGTGATACTGTGATGATGATTTTCATCACTGTGAGAAGTACTCTGATTACAACTGGACTAGCAAAATACAACGTCTTGCTGGGAGATAATAGGTAGTAATTTTACTTTCAAATTCTCTTTCTTGAAAGGAATAAAAAAAAAAAACAACAAGAAGAACCTATCTGAACTGTCAACATTAATAAAAGAGTTTTCTGTTCTGTTATAGTTGTTTCAGGACAGTCATTGAAGAGCAGACATACCTGTTGGAAAGATTTTCATGACCCTGACAACAATGTCACTTACATGAAAAGAAAGAAATATTTATGTTTAGATTCAGAACTTTTTCTAACTATGAGTTTACCAACACAAGGATTTTTGATAGCTGTCTAATATTTTTGAGAATAATGCCAATAATATTTAGTAGACGGAGCACACACTAAATGAATCTTTTCTTGTTCAGTGACACACTACACAAAGTATAAACTGTTTCAACACAGGCCAAGGATTTAAACTAAATTAAGGGAATAAGTCTAAAAATAAAAATATTCTTTCTGGTGTCCTCCAGAATTAATTAGGAATCTTTTGTTTATTTATTTTTGTTGCTACTGCTGTTACTATTTTGGTGAATTTTATAAAGTTGAAAAACATCAAATAACAAAAAAAGCAATCAAGGAACTATATAATAGAATATAATATTTGATGTGGGATCTGGAGGAACAGTAATTTTAAAAAAAGTATGAAAATGAATATGTGATCTTAGACACAGAGAAATATGCAAATGTATCCAACTCAGTTCAATAAAAGCCAGTTACATCTCACCACACTTGTAGATTTACTTCTCTGTACATTTTAAATTGGTTTGAACAGTTCTTTCTAGCATCTCTGTCAAATGTGAAATATTTTTTAACCAGTATCAAAAAGCATGTCTGTGGTCTTCCAGTTTTATGTAATGGACTCTGATGCAATAGGTCATTGATTATCAAACACTTTTCTGAGAAAAAAACTCCACAATTACAAGGTGAGGTGATCTTCCAAGTTTCTGAATAAGCCATTCCTGTTTGCTAAGTATATCACAAAAAATATTAAAATAAAAACAAACAAACAACCTACAGAACATAGAAAATTCAGAAAATAAACTCGGTGGTATAAACTACCACTGCACACAAACTGACAATCCCTACCTCTTAATGAAATCATAGCTAACTTCATTAAGAAGGCTAAGTATCAGGCTACTCAACAAGCAGAAGTTAGAATATCAGAATCTGGGTCTGCAGATACAGCCAAGCACTGTATGCTAAGTCCATGACTTAGCCCTTTCAACATCTTCAGTGATATTCAGAATCTAAATGTATCTGTCTGCAATGTCATGTTTATACGTAAACTAGGAGATCAATTCAGTTGCCAAAACGTAAACCTGTAGAACCATTTGAAATGTCCTGTGCCATCCAAAGCATCCATACAGGGCTTGAAAATACCAGATGGGACCTCTTTTTGCTTTTCCCCAAAATACCATACTAACAACTAAAGGTCAGGTTGATTATCCTATTGCATCTCCAGTATGACTAAAAATTTTTGTTCTGGCATTGAATCAAGTTTCTGGTCAATATAACAAGCAATGTGTAGAGGGACTGTCATCCATTCAAATAAAGATGTCTAGGGTGAACTGAAAAGTTGTTCTGACTTGTATGAATGTGCTATGTAATGACTTGAGTAATGACTTGACTTTGTGAGAACTTAGGCTTTTGTGTGAACACCTACATGCAGATGCTTACACTCAGATGCCTCAGTTTGGAGATGAATATGACTTTTTGTAGGAATACTGAAAGGGAAAGGGAGGAGGAGAACAGTCTGAGAGAGAGGACATTAGGATGGGGTGATGTGGAATGAGCAGATGTAGAGAAACCTTGCATGTTTAACCCCTGAATTTGACAATGGGAGAACTAAATTATTTTTTTTCCCAAAGTCCAATGTGGTTTTACTGAATTTTATTTTTCTTACACAATTTGAGCTGTGATTTTAGCCATACCTTTCTGAATAGTTCTTAAGATGTTCTAGGACAGTAAATCTAATTGAATGTTTTCTGCACTGCAAAATCTGTTTAAGAAATTTTCACCACCTCTCGCTTTGCTTTCTCAGCTCCCTGTTTCTACAAATGCACTGACATTTGTTGATGGTGTAACTTCGGACTTATGTTGTAAACCATCTCATTGAAGTTGTCTGCATTCTAATATTAGAAAGACAACATATATTTATTTCCACAGAAGATGATTATGAGACTATATCTCAGTCACATTGTTCTGATGATTGATCTTTTGTCTATGTTATCTCTGTTGTACAATGGTAACAGACAGAACAAAATTCCTTCCCTACAGTGACTTAATTAAGCAGGCAACAGATAAAAGGAAATATGTTGATCCAAAGCTGTACACATTACTAATTAAGTTTCTGAGAGAGGGAGCAAGCAAGTGAGTAGATCCATTTGATTTTGTGTGTTTAACCTGAATCCAACCTAAACATGTTTAATGTAAATCAGCTGTTTCAATGGGGTTGTTACGCTTAAACATGTTCATTGGATGGAGTTAATGATGTCAATGGACAGGTCAGTCACTGGCTTGCATACCTCATCTGCATTATCACATGCATGACCTCCAATATACTGGGAAAAAAGCCTCATCCCTTTTGCCTCCATTCTCATCTTGTTGGATGGGACCATTCTGGCACAGCCAGTACTTCTGTTGGTGGTTCAGGCACAAGAAAAAGCAGATGACTCTAGTCTTAATTACATAGTTTTCATCTTGTTAAAAAGCTCCTTTTCATGTGTAACAAAGGAAAAGGGACAGGGATAGTGGCAAGTGACTGAAAGCGTATGTTGAAGGTTTTATTTGTAATACATTATTTGTCTTTTCTTTTTTTTTTAATTTAGCTTGTATATATTTCAGCTCACAATAAAAATTTTTAAAGCAGGAAATACAGAAAGGGGACAAATCATACAGTGTGATCTTAAAATAGTTTTGTGTGTGTATTTAGGAATTGAGCCAAGACTTCCTGATGAACTTCAGTCTTAACCAATTAGTATAACTTTTATAATAGTTGGAGCAGATAAAGATTTTGTACTTCACATGCAGACTAAGTGGCTATGTACCTCTTTCTTTAGATTTATGAAATGAAGGCTTTTATAGCTGTAATTCAGTGGAAGTTTTTAATGCTCCAGGTAAAAATAAAAGGTGTCTGAATATACTGAAAAATTTATTAACTGGGTCTGATTCTCTAAGGGTTTGTATCAGCAAGATCCACTGACAGAACTGAAAAATCTGTTCTGATGTATTATGGCACAAATCTTTTTTCCTGAAATACACCTCCTAAGATTTACTTTTAAAGCTTCCTGCAGCCTAGCTTGCAAGCTAACAATATTTAAAAGGCCTGAAGAACTAGGAGGTGATCAGTTATCATTTAAATGAACCACCTCATTCTATCATTTTCCTTTAATTATAATAAATCATAATTGCTGTTAATACATTGTTAAAAGCACTGTAGAAAATAAGTGCTATGTTATTCTTATACTGCTTCTTGGCAATAGATGGTCCAATATAAATTTTTCTTTCTGAAAATTTTTGGTCATTACTATCTGTGGCATGAAACAGATCAAACAAAATGTCATGTTCAGACTGACAGCATAGCAAATAGCAGACATTGGCTGAAAGAAAAGAGCTTTTGAATAGGAGAGAAGAAAAGGAGTGTTTGGTTTCTTTATACTGTGTAACCCCAAATTTCTAATCCAGAGATAAGATTTAATTAGTTCTTATAATATCACAAAATGGAAAAAAAAGGTAGCCAAGGAACTTCCTCTTTAGCCTGAATGCATTATGTTTGATCATAATAAAAACTCTCCTGTGAACTCCTTATTGATCCCTTCTCTATCCTAGGATGACACAAGGACATGAGGATGCTGCTCATCTACCTCTTAACAAGAATAGTGTGCTGAGGCAGTTATCCATGCTATAGTTATCATTAGAAAAAACTAAGTTTTTTCTAACTTGCACCTATCATTCTCCTACAGTTGTAAAGACCTCCACAGGGATCTTTATGAACCAGTGGGTTTGCAACTCAACAATGTTTCATAAATAGTAAATGCAAACTTTTCCATAGGGATGTCTACCTTAAGGCAAAAGACAGAGACATCTTAGAGTTTCCTATCTGACATTTCAATCCATATTTGCTTTAGCATTCAAAATTCTTCCACTCCTACTGCTATTATACAGCCACCTCTGCACTGCTTAGTCATCATCAGAAGATGTGAGTGTAAGATCTACATGTAAGGGTAGTTTTCTCTAGCCTTAACATGCCAAATGTGCAGATATCCAACTAGTTACCTGATTCTTCTTTTTCCAAGTAGATATGCCAGCTCTTAACACTTTTCATTTCCAGCCTTCTTCTGTCATGTTTTTGTTGTAATGCATTCACCCTTTGAAATAAGTTGCAAGCAGCACTTTCAGAGTATCAGAAAGAATAAGCAAACTTTCAGACTTGACAATAACTGCATTTTCTATGATTGGCTTTGATGTTTTCTGTATTCACACCTATCTCTAATAAACACATCTAAGTAATGACTACCAAAAATAAATCTTATTCTTTCTTCTACTCATCATATTCTTTTTGGCAGTCTAAAGTAGTATACATGAATTCACATTATTTCTCAGGTAATCCAGGTACACAGGAACAACAACAACACAGGAGTGCAAGATTTTTTCTGTCTTTGAAAATTTCAGAAGTAATAAAGCACCTAACTAATAAATCAGCATTCTGAAACAATGAAGACTACTGCACATTTTGTTAAAATACGAAAGAATCACAACAACAAGCACAGACCGATAAATGTTGGAGAAATAGCGATAATAGTAGATTTGATCTTAGGTGCTGCAACAACTAAAAAAAATTCTGTAATTGTAATCAATAGTCAGCACAGTCCTACTTTTAATATTTCTTTACAGGACTTCTGTATTTTAATTTGTGAGAATAAACACAGAATTATCTGCTTTTAATGTACATGGGTTATTAGTTATTTATTGATTTTATCAGTAAGTCTCTCACCTGCACCCCAAAAATACAGTCTTAAACTAAAACTATAGTACTGCCTACTTTTTCAGTGTTGTGGTTTAGGCTGGCCTGGCCACTGAAATGAAGGAAGAAAAAGTGAGACATTTCCTCTAATGTTGTTCTCTCCTTGGAACTACTTACTGTTAAATGTACAGTGCTTTTCTATTAATTGGGCAACACAGTAACACACATATGCACTCAGACACCTATGATCTCTTTTACTTTCTACAGGCACTCCATACAGGAACAACAAGTAATCCCAAATCAGATTGATGGAGAACTCTGCCAAACATTATTCAAGTCTTGTTGAAGATTGTCCTCTGAGGATACCTTTTTCCATTTTGCGAGGGAGTGAGATATTTATGTTGGTGTGAATATGTCAGACATCTTGTCAAGGACTGTCAAGAGCAGGTTGGCTATCAAAGCAGTTCTAACACTCACTTATTCCTTACCCTTCTCAACCATGTACCATATGGTGTATCTATGGTCTAGAAAGTAGGCTGAAGGAAATTGATAAACTAATAGTAAAAACGTAAACCCCCCTCCGTTCAACGGTGAGAATGAAGCTTCTTTACTAAGTACAACTGTATCTATAAAAGGATAGGACTCCACTGACTAAGTGTAAACATTTGTAGATACCTACATAAGAACTTATGTTCCTGAGCTCCCTTTGCTGCTTAAGCCTAGGTTTCTAGCACCATTTAAGACACTTAGCTAGTCCTCTTACCTTCTTTTCTGTCCCTTCAAAAGGGTATGTTTGTGAGTCCTATATGCCAATCTTGGACAGATGTTCTGGAGACTGTAATGTGGATTGGAAATTAGAAAACATAACATGCCTACATCAAGGTAACAGAACTGAGACTCTGTGTTCTTTATGAACATATGACAAGATGTAGTTAATCCCCAGAGTGGTCATTTCTCTTTATTATTAAAAATCAGAAGCCAGTCATGTTTACTGGCAATGACAAATTCAGGTCATATGAGTTCCTCTACAGGATCTTTGCTAAGCAAACCCAAAATAATATAAAAAAAAAAAACAATAGTAAATAAAAAAAAAAAATTTCTTCAAGAGATACAATTATTTTTTTTAAAATGTTTAGGTACTCATAAAGAAAAACAGAACTTCTCATGTTAGTTATAAAATAATATTAGTAGAAATGAAAATAATACAAAATGGAAATACAAATGAAATCACAAATATGCATTTATCCTTTGTTGAAAAAGTAACAATCAGACATAGCCTTAGAATCATAGAATCGCCTAGGTTGGAAGGGACCTTTCAGATCATCTACTCCAACCATCAACATAACACTGACAAACTCAAACATATCTTTAAGCAGTACGTGTACTCATCTTTTAAATACTGCCATGAATGGTGCCTCAACCACTTCCCTGGGCAGCCCATTCAAATGCATAATAACCCTTTCAGTGTAAAAAATTTTCCTAATATCCAAGCTAAACCTTCCCTGGTACAGCTTGAGGCTGTTTCTTCTTGTCCTATCCCCTGTTACTTGGAAGAAGAGACCAACCTCTGCCTCTCCACAACTGCCTTTCAGTTAGTTCTGCAGAGAGAACTACCTTTTCCTCTACTCTAAACAACCCCAGCTGCCTCAGCGCTCCTCATAAGACTTGTTCTCTTATGAGGCTAGGATCCTGTTGGCCTTCTTGGCCACCTGGGCACACTGCTGGCTCATGTTCAGACGACAGTCAACCAACACCCTCAGGACCTTCTCCTCTGGGCAGCTCTCCAGCCACTCTTCCTCAAGCTCATGGGTTTTGCATGACCTGGCACTTGGCCTTGTTGAACTTCATACCATTGGCCTTGGTCCATCAATCGAGCCTGTCCAGATCCTTCTGTAAAGTCTCTCTACCCTCAAGGAGGTCAATACTCTCACCTAACTGCAAACTTACTGAGGGTGCACTCTATCCGCTCATCCAGATCATTGATGAAGATATGTGTTACCTTTGTGTAAAACAATTTATAATGATGTTAATTTAAAGGTACATTTTTTTCAAGCTCTTACTAACACAGAAAATCTATTCTACTTTCTTCACAGATATGTTTATTAAATATTTTTTCTAAATGCATATTTAGATAAATGATGTATCGTAAATAAAAGTACTACAGAAAATCATTTAGGTGCACTGTATCTTAACAGAGATCACTCAGAAACCTTTCAAGAGAAAAATTACTTCTCTAGTTTTGATAATAGAAAGGTGGTGGCTATTGAAGTAAGGAATTTAGGAAGACTTTGAAGGAAAACCTTTGTGTCACAGTCTATTTATAATTTATATTCACAGATGGCAAGATATGTGGTGTGACAAGTAGAAATAATCACTCTGTCATATTCACTAAGCCTCTTCTTACAGATGTGATGTTCACAATACATTTTTCAGCACTGTAAGAATACAAAGGCATGGGGTTTTTTTACTACTTAGTCTTGGAAAAAGACTGCTTTGCATTACAGATTCATCTTGCATTAAGAACTGAAGTTTTTTGCTTCTTCTTCTTATACTAATGTTTTAATATTCAAAGAAATCCTTGTTTTTCAGGATTACAAATATTGCTGTGTCTTAGATTGCTCCACCAGGGGTTGTCATTCACCAGCAGAAGAGAGACCTCTGCCTCAGAGTGGTGACCTCTGTACTTGTACATACCGCACTCAAAACATGTTAATCACTATTACTTGTAAGATATACACACAGAAAATGTGAGGGGTTTATTTTTCATACACAAGCAGGATCTTTTGAAAAGCTTATTAAACTGTCACTTTCAAGGGCTATGCTATAACTTCATTATTTATATTCCTGAGGGTTATAACAATGCCCTATTTCTTTCCTTTTTTCTGAAATTTTGTCTTTCACCAGTGCAATTCAACTGCTTCCAGTCATACCATAACTATTGTAATAATAATTTAGAAATCTTATAATCCATTTGATACACAGTACTGCTCTATTTAGTGAAGCAAATAGTCAGCTGATACAAACTGGAGTAGCTATAATCTAATGTGATATAGTGGAAGCTGAAAGGAACAAGAAAACAAATTTACTAGGGATTATATGAGTAGCAAAATACTCAGGTGTATTCTATAGTACTCAGATAACTGTGGCATTCTTTGATTTTAGACAAAGAATCTTCTCCCAGGCAGACCCACACAAAAAATATGACTGGATTGATGGAAGACTTTTCTACCCTGAATTTAAGCCTAAAATATTATAATGTTAATGTCTTTTTGATTCCCAGAATAGGCATTGAATAAATAATTTTCTTTATAGAATGCCTAGAAGTAGTGTGGTAGCCATAGAAGTACTATTCTGCAAGGCTGAAGAAGTAAGCACACAGTGTGACTTACTGAGATGTGACAATCATCTTTACTGATGAAAATATACGTTCAATGCAACTTGTGTTGAGGCATTGCGCAAATATTTCCACCAACAGGACAAGAGAAATTTAGGCAACATAATTACACATTCCGTGATCTGTGGTGGAGGAGTTAGTTGCTTCTTGCTGTATCTGTTGTGTCACTAAAAGATTTCAGAAAGTTTGGGCTGAATATGCAAGGATACAGGTCAAGTGGTGGAAATATAGAATAGTAAGCCTGAGATTACTTTAAGTACTGAAATATGCCAATGTATTTCTGGATTTCTATGGAGGATTTCTATGGAGGATTTGCATTTTTATTAGCATCCAGTGAGCCAAACTGCACAATGAGTTTGGCAATAAACCCTGACTTTTGACAGAAAGCCAGTTATTCAGGGGAACAGAAGGCACCTGATGTAATGCTCAAATATTTATTTGCATTTTTGATCTACATGTTTCTTTTCTGGAAGATGCTAACATTGTGTGTCCTACTGTAAAGGGATGAGAATCAAACAGTATTTTTAATACAGCCAAAACCAATGTGTGGTTTTGGTTACGGAGAATCTCTTCTTGAAATGACTCTTATTTTCTATTAAAAAGATAAATAGCATTAATCATATTGGATAAAATTGCCTAAAACTCAGTAAACACTATGAAAACACCCCAGTTCAAGCCTGCCTAAACATGGAGGTGACTAAGCTTATTAAGTGTGTGATCCTACATGCACAAAAGTGTCTGTTTTAAGGAGACACATTCCCATACCCCACTCTTTGCTTTACAAAAAATGAAATGTGTGTAGATATGTATATGGACCCTATTGAGGGGTGATGGTGACCTTCTATATAAAGCTGACTACCTAGATCACAAAACTATGAAGCGGGAATCTTCTTGTCTCTGTGTCTATGCTCTCTTTCCTTTCAGAAAATCTTATTCAAATCCATTGTTAGCTTGAACAGGACTCCTGTTTCTGAAGTAAGACCTGTAACTACTAAAACGTGGTTTTGAAAAGGTAGTGATCAATTTCATCTCCTCCAACAAGTTTTTATCTTATGACCTTTGTACAGAGAGCATCCTGAAAGCGTGGAAACATCCAGTGTTTCTGACTGTTCCCTTGTATCTTCAGTTCAGAGCAGTTCATTGCTCGCAGACACAGTTATATGTCCTGTATCTGTAATGGGGGAAGATTATCCCCTAAAATATGTAGATAGGATTGTCCCTAAAATTCTCTATATCTGTCTGCACCCCTCACCCTCTGTCTCACCTCTACCCTCTTGTCTGGTTAAATAGTATTGGTTTTTTGGGTTCTAAGTCTTTTAATAATTCCATGCAGTGGTTGACTGAGTTAAACAGACCATATTGTACTCTTCTGATTACTTTTCACTTAGGTGTGCATACTGTTTATCCAAGTATTTTGCAGAAACAACAGAACTAGAGTGTTCATTGCTTTACTGATCTGCCTTTGGAGTAGGCTTTGATAGTATTGTGCATAGGATCAAATTGAACAAATAAAAAAAAAAAAACACAGAAAAAAGCACACAAACATATTTAGAGCCAAGAAAAGTAATCTGTGAAATAATAAAAAGTAGCAAGGCTTGGACAACAGAGTTAAAAAAAAAAAAAAAGAGATTGTCATTAATTTAGGAATTTATTTTTGCATTTTGCCATATATTACAAGTTTATATGTATTTCTCTGAACTGGCTTCAGGATAAAAGCCATTGTTCTGTGAAGAGGGTGATTATGCAGCAGCCTAGAATGTTCTGCTTTTATTGGAATTTAAGTACAGTTCGGACTTCTGTTCCTAAAATCTTTGGTGATTCTTTTGCGTCTTTCTGTTATCAACTTTCTTCTCAGCAGTCTATAAAATGCTTGTCTCTCACAGAAGTCTGTCAAGTGCTTTGCCAAACCACATGGATGTGACAGTTAGCATTTACTGATTAGAGATGAGTACCGATACCATAGTTGCCATGGTATAAATACTAAACATGAAATAGTACAATCCTCATCACAATAGGCACATTGAATAGCTCAGTGCTAATGTGGCCATATTTCCCAGGAAATCCTTGATTTTCATTTTCAGATGCCTGTCATGACCTCCCAGTTAGGTTTACAAAAGTCAGGCTTTCTTCTGACTTTTGGAAAACTGTTCAGGGCTTGTATTTCTGCCACTTCAGGGCACTGCCAGCCAATAGAGCAGAAGCAGTCAAGAAATAGTATCTTCTTTACTGAGCTGGACGGTACTGTATAAGGTGGCAAGAGTAATCAATTTACTTGCACATCCCAGGTTATACACAGCACAGGAAAACCTTTCATAAAGCCACATCAATGTATGTGCAATGAAGCAGTAAGCAGTAAAGCACAGTGAGCTGCAAAAGGCAGCATATGCCTTATGAAAGACATAAGAGGAAGCTAGAACTCTCTAACATCTTGCATTTAGTACATTTAGTACAGCTAAACATTCTAATGCTTCCTTTTACGTTCCTGCCATTTACTTTCCCAGGTTTGACAGTCACACCTTTTTTTGTCATGTGTCTTGTCGCTTCTGATTTATTGGATTTGATTCCCCAAACTTCATTGCTGTTGTCCTTCCCAGAATCATCTTCTCCATCTGATACCAAGTCTTGCTGAAGCTATCACTTCAACAAAAAAATTCTAGGAAGTTCATAATATCACAGACTTAAGGTCAAAAGAAACCACTAGATCATCTGTTCTGACCTCCTACATAGCAGAGGTTATTTCATGAGTTTGTATTTTTTCTTCTGTGGATATTAGCTTAGTTTTTTTAACCTTGAACCTTA
Source organism: Scolopax mira (assembly GCA_004320125.1). NCBI lineage: Eukaryota > Metazoa > Chordata > Aves > Charadriiformes > Scolopacidae > Scolopax > Scolopax mira. The sequence goes on from BJBW01002587.1 coordinate 71,222, forward strand.
ATTCTTCATGCCTCCATAATACATTTTATTATTTTTTTAAATGAAATTTACCCTATGTAAAATCTTCAAACAGGCTATTATTTTTCACTAATATTATTAACAAATGTCTAAGTGTGGAATTGGCAGCCTTTTTATTATGATCATTTATCTTTAGAGGTTTCAAAGATTCTCATAATCACTACTGCTCTATGACACCTAAAGGACAAAATCCTAATCGATCAGATCTGTCCTTGGGTGTTAGCCATAAAGGACATATTGAGAAATAAGTAACAAGAAATCCACAGTTTTAAAGACAGGAAAATAAAGCAGCTAATAACTTTTTTTTTTCTTTCAGTTCTCCCACACAAAATTTAAAGACAGCTGAGAAATTCATCTATAATATAAAATGCTTCTAAGCTTTTCAGAGGTGTTTAAAAAACAACTGTGCACAATAAAGAAGGTTTTTTGTAATATTACTGTCTTTTTTAATGGCACAATAACATTAGTCAAATATTCATTCAATGAATTTACTTGAATAAATACTTATGGAGGAAAATATGATTTTGAAATTCTTCATCACTTGGTTTTGAGTTCTTTTTCACAGCATATTAAGTGATAGCACACTGCATGTTTCATACCAGAGAAATGTAAATTATGTGGTCAGAAATACTTTTATATTAACAGTTCAATCCATTTAAATCCAACACACAATCCAGTTAATTTGAATGAACATAGTGTTGATGAATTATGAACTGAGAACAAGTTTAATCATACTAGAATTTTTTCAACTATCAAAATATAATGTATTGAAAACACTATCTCAGAGAATGTATATGGATTTTCTAGAATTAAATCAATATGCATGTATATTACAGATACATAAAGTAAAATTCCTAAACATTATCATATAATAAAGACTATGGGAGTATATCTTCTGTAAACATGGAAGTCTACACTTTTATTCTTGAAATAGGAATGACATCTATCATATCATGGCATTACCAAGACGTGGTGGGATGGCTCTTATGACTGGATTGTTGAAATGGAGGGTTACAGACTCTTCAGGAAGGACAGGATGGGCAGAAGTGTAGGGGGTGTTGCCCTCTATGTCAAGGACCAGCTGAAGTGTGTAGAGCTCCACCTGGGGATGGATGAAGTGACAGCGAGGATGCAGCCCTCTATAAACAGATAGGGGCAGCATCACACTCACACACCCTACTCCTCACGGGGGACTTCAGCCACCCCGATATCTACTGGGAGGACAATACAGCAGAGCACAAGAAATCCAGAAAGTTCTTGGAATGCAATGATGACAACTTTCTCATTCAAATGATCAAGGAACCAACAAGGAAAGGAGTGTTCTGGACCTTGTCCTTACCAACAAGGAGGGGCTGGTCGGGAATGTCAAGTTCAAGGGTAGCCTCAGCTGCAGTGATCATGAGATGATAGAATTCATTGGAAGATTCATAGGGCAGCAAGGAGGGTGTGCAGCAAGCTGGCTACCCTGGACATCAGAAGAGAAGACTTTGGTCTCCTGAGAGATCTGATTGGCCAGGTAGCATGGCAAAAAAACTGTAGGGGAGAGGGGCCTAAGAGGGTTGGATGGTATTCAAGGATCACTTACTCCAAGCTCAGGAGAGGTGCATCCCAAAAAAGAAGAAATCAAGCAAAATAGGCTTGCTGGATGAGCAAGGAACTGCTGGACAAAGTTAGGACCAAAAAGGAGGCCTATAGAGGGAAGCAGGACTGGGCAGAAAACAGAGAAACTGTCCATGTGGCCAGAAACGATCAGGCAAGCAAAATCCCAGGCAGAACTAAATCTAACCAGGGATGTGAAAGATAATAAAAAGGACTTATATAGATACATCAGGGATCAAGGCAAGACGCGGGAAGCTGTGGGTCCCCTAGGGAAGGAAATGAGAGACCTAGTCACCCAGGATATGGATAAGGCTGAGCTACTGAACTCAGTAGGTTTTTTTTGCCTCAGTGACAAGTTTTGCCTTGTGACAAGGGCTCAAACTACACTGCCCAAGACATGGAAGGCAAGAACAGGGACTCTGAGAGTGAAGAACTGCCCACAGTACGAGAAGATCAGGTTTGAGACCTCGTAAGGAACCTGAAGGTGCAGAAGTCCATGGGACCTGATGAAAGCCATCCACGGATCCTGAGGGAGCTGGCAGATGAAGTGGCTAAACCCCTTTCCATCATATTTGAGAAATTCATGGCAATCTGGCGAAATCCCTGCAGACTGGAAAAAGAGGATCATAACTCCAATATTCAAAAAAAGAAACGACGAAGACCCGGGGAAGTACAGCCCAGTCAGTCTCACCTCTGTGACTGGCAAGATCATGGAGCAGGTCCTCTTGGAATCTCTGCTAAGGCACATGGAAAATAAGGAGTTATTGGAGACAGCCAACATGGCTTCATCAAGGAGAAATCGTGCCTAACAAATTGGGTGGCCTTTTATGATACTGCCACAGACTTAGTTGACAAGGGCAGAGCAACAGATGTCATCTACCTGGACTTGTGCAAAGTGTTTGACACTGTCTCACATGACATCCTGATCTCAAAATTGGAAACTAATGGATTCGGTGGATGGACCACTCAGTGGGCAAGGAGCTGGCTGGATGCTTGCACTCAGAGGCTTGTGGTCAATGGCTCCATGTCCAATTGGTGGCCAGTGATGAGTGGTGTTCCTCAGGGGTCTGTACTGAGACCAGTGCTGTTCAATACCTTTGTTGGAGACATGGACAGAGTGAACCCTCAGCAAGTTTGCTGACGACACCAAGCTCAGTGGCGCAGTTGACACGCTGGTGGGAAGGAGTGCCATCTAGAGGAACTTGGACAGGCTGGAGAGGTGGACTCATGCAAATTGCATGAAGTTTAACCAAGCTAAGTGCAGGGTCCTGCACCTGGGATGTGGCAATCCCAGGCATAAATACAGGTTGGGCGGAGAATGGCTGGAAAGCAGCCCTGAGGAGAAGGACTTGGGAGTGCTTTTAGATGAGAAGCTCAACATGAGCTGGCAGTGCACACTGGCAGCCCGGAGAGCCAATCACATCTTGGGCTGCATCAAGAGAAGTGTGGCTAGCAGGTCATGGGAGGTGATTCTATCCCTCTACTCTGTACTCGTGAGACCCTACCTGGAGTACTGCATCCAGCTTTGGAGTCCTCAACACAGGCAGGACATGGACCTGTTGGAATGGTTCCAGTGGAGGGCCATGAGGATGATCAGAGACCTGGAGTACCTCTCCTATGAGGACAGGCTGAGAGAGCTGGGGTTGTTCAGCCTTGAGAAGAGAAGGCTCTGGGAAGACCTTATAATGGCCTTTGAATATCTGAAGGGAGCCTATAGGACAGCTGGAGAGGGACTCTGTCAGGAAGTGTAGTGACAGGACAAGGGGCAAAGGTTTTAAATTGGAAGAGGGCAGATTTAGATTAGATGTCAGGAAGAAATTCTTTACAGTGAGGGTGGTGAGACCTCCACTCAACACTGGAACAGGTTGCCCAGGGAAGTCGTGGATGCCCCATACCTGGAGGTGTTCAAGGCCAGGCTGGATGGGGCTTTGAGCAACCTGCTCTAGTGGGAGGTGTCCCTGCCCATGGCAGGGAGGGTGGAACTTGATGATCTTTAAGATCCCTCCCAACTCAAATGATTCTATGATTCTATGAAAATAGTACAATAACCCTTTATGACATGGTAGGTTTTAGGTATATTTCTATATTTAAGTGCAAATGCTGCTTTGCAACTATTTAATTCTCAGTTTTCCATCCTGGTCTGGTCAAAAAAGGAACAGACTCTTTTTTTTTTATTCCTTTTGCAAAAGCAAAATTCTTAAAATTGTGAATCGTAAAACATATGCAGAAGTTACTGTGGTTTTGGTGTAATAGTTGCTTGAATAGGTCATTATTTTCTTGTCTATATCTGAGCAGTCATCAAAGTCACAATTACATATTTTCAAGCAAGTGTTTCAAGTCAGTGTTTCAATTTGACTTCAGTCTTCTTGCTTTCAAATGAAGGATTTTAAATCATGGATTCCAAGCCCATCAGTTGGGCTGTATCTAGTGTAGTACTTTGTTAAATGAGGACTTAGAAACTGTGTTTTGACCTTTTCATTTCTGCTTTTCTAAATATATTCAGGAATTTAAGGGAAATCACACATTTAATAACTACAGCTGCTGGGAAGGAGGTATTGGTTTCTAAGTAATTTAATTTCTTAGTATTTCATTTCTTAGTGTTTTATGTTTCACCCCTAGATAACTTTTCCTACCAAGCATTATCAAACAGGAGACATAATTTTAAATCTCGACCTGCATATATCAAGAATGATATCCCTTTTACTCAGGAATGATATCCCTTTTACTCAGGACTTACAACTGAAATAGTTTTGTGTAGTCCATTTATGTCAATGAAGAAAACCAGTTTGGTTTTTTTTTTCCTTGGTTGTTTTTTTTTTTCCCATTTTGATTTTGTATGTTTTTGCTTTTGTTTTTTTTGTGGATTTTTTTCCTATAGCTATGTATTATGGTGTCCTAAAGCAGAAATTAGAAATTATTCAGTTGAGTCTTTGAATTGTTTTTCTTTCTCTGTTTTCTAAGAGGAATCTAAAGGTTTGCTAAAGTGCTTAATACTAATCATCTGAAGCTAGCTGAGTGCATTCACTCATGATTGCTGTTTTTATTCAGCCACAAATTTCAAATTTCAAATGCAAATATAAGATTATAATGTTAATCCACTTTTGCCTTCCAGAGATTATTGCATAGGTGCTGGAATAGCTTCATATCAAGTGGCTAAGGTTCTACTAATGGAAATAATGCAAGACATAACCATGAACCTGTCTTTCTTTTTGCCTGGGTTCATTTGCAGCCATGTAGGACTGGCTTACAGGAACATCATAAGAATGTTGATCCTCGTATCTTTAAGAATCTGTTAGAATTATACCAATGATCTAGAATTAGGAAAAGAATGAAAAAGAAAGAGAAAAACCCACACAATGAAAAAAAGAATAACTGTAAGGGGAAAAAAAGTCCTATTTCTTTAGTAATTATAATCATAACCTTACTTCTAAGATAAGAAAATCTAGTCCCAAGTGGTTTTCATGTGTTGAGCAGAAATACACATACATGTATGTATACTTTAGTATGTTCCAATGTGTGTTACCTTATGATTAAAGGGATAAGAAAAGATGCATCCAAATTTTTCCTGTAATCTAGATTTGATTTGATACAGACAGGACATAGGATTATTTTAAAGGCGATTGAGAGAAATTCTAAAGGATAGAGACATAGGAAAAAAAGAAGAAGGAAAAAGAAAAATACAGTCAAGGTAGAACACAACAAAATAGAAGACCCGTTCCATTTTGAAGAAATCTTCATTTTTTTCTTTTATTTTTAGTTAATTTCAGTAGGCAACAAATATTTTCAGCTTTTAAAATCATCAGAAAACTGCTTGCTGAGAAATGACTTGATGGGCTCAACTTATTTTTTGCTAGATAGCTACTCATAAGTATGCATAAAAGCAACAAGAGGAAGGACTGCCACAGTAGCTGCAGAAAAATACAGCCCCAGCAACTTAGGTGAAAGGTTATGCAGATGCAAGTGAAAAACAAACCATGGAATTGCAAATAGAAAGGTCCACGTTACAAAGACAAAGGCATCTATGACACTGTGCAACAATCCACCACTTGATTTTCCCCAGGGAATCACTGTTCAGGATGTTGGCCACAGACACTTCTCTCAGCACACAGGTTTACAACCGCATCTGTCATTCAGGGGAGCCAACCCACTCTGTGGTCTGCTCTAGACTACTTCAGAGGTGAGAGATCACTTTGGATATAATGCAGGCTTCCTGCTCTTTATGCTTTTACCAATACACAACGATACAGCTATAAACATATAAAGATTAACACTGCAGCAGATATAAACAGTATTAAGATAGGATGTAATGCTAAACATAATAGTCCCGAAACTGATGGCAGTCATCTGACAGAAATCCAATATCAATGGAAGATGTACATAAGGAGCTATGTACATGGTATGTACTAAGTTAGTGGTTGTGCAGATAGTCATTCCAGCATGATGGATAACCCAATACATGGTCATACACTCCTACTGCAATTAATTGAACAACTTCTGTGTCAATTGCCAGAAAAAAGTTTTATCCTTAAGAGTTTTATCCTTAAGTACATGATCCTGTACGGCTCCCATTGGTTCGGGAAAGTCTGATTGCATTCTGCTAATAATTGCTGATTAATTCTGTTTTTCTATGGTTTCAACAAATTATCTGAGTATTATCTGTCACCACTCTACTGGCATTCCTGTACTCCATGTCTGGGGTGTGCTCAATTTACACTGTCATCTCCCTAGGTGGGAATTGCACTTATTGTTCCATTACCATTATTTAACACTGTTGTGGATTATTCTATCAGGGTTCATATGCACCTTATTATTAGGCTACAGTTGTCATACCCACACAAACCCTTGAGCTTGACTATGGGTGTATGTCACATCCAGTGACATTGCTAACATTTTTCATGCCCTTGATACCTATTTAATGACCAGAACTGTCTGTCTACTTTCCCACTGTGTGGCTTGTCCACTTCCTATTATATATGCTAAAAGAATATATATAAAATGTTAGACAAAGGTTCAATTACTTATTATGTTATTTACTTAGACCGTGAATACCACCTTATCTGCTCAGAATCTGACATTCCAAAAAAAACGCCATTAACGGGATAAAGGGACCCCAAAGGAATAATTTCAGCTACAAATGCAGATAAGTGCATGGAGGTCCTGTTTCTTTTATTTCTCATCTTTCTTCTTTCCTGGCAGTGATGCCTTCAATCTATTCTGTATAAGGTTGCTCACATTTTCTGCTTCTCTCTGCATTTTCAATGCCTTGTTTGCATTGACCTCACAGGTTTTATCTACACCAGGCAATTAAACTGCCTTCAGCCATGCCCTTACATCTAAAGGTGAAACTATTGAATTTAACTTTTGGCAACAGTACAGTATTTATTTGTTGTTTTTCTGATTTTCAATGGCAATAATGAATCATTTTTGTACTTCACAACATATGCTTACTTGTTTTATCAACTCCATGCCCTTTGTAATGTCCTTCACATTTCTGATCTCTTGTGAGGAGACATGCTGAGCTTCCTCAGAGCTGAGATCATCTTGTAGGGGAGAAGAGACCTTATACACATCTGGAATATGGAGACAGGGCTGAGAAATACGGCCTAGCTTCAGTGCCAAGTAGGAAAGAAGAGAGGGAAAATAGAGCACAGGGCACTCAAGGTGACCTTTCACATACTGTAATTAAAGGGAGGCTTTTGTTGTTGATACCACATATGGAAAATTATTCAAACTTACAGATACACTGATATGTCAGAACTGACTGCGGAAGTGACAGACTCAGCCATAATAAAGTCACCCTAAAGTTTATTTAGCATGAATACATTGGAGACATAGGACATAGCCTTAATACTAGTTTTCCTTTTTATCCTAGACGTCCTTGGAATTCCGCCTTTTGTTTCTGCTCAGTGGTTTGGTTTGTGTGGAGGAATGGCTGAGTGAAAAGGGGCACGATTTGCTTGCAATGAGCAACCCAGTCTTTGACTTGGATAAA
>BJBW01002588.1:0-95020 GCA_004320125.1 Scolopax mira
CTGGATGGCAGCACGGCCCTCTGGGGTGTCAGCCACCCCAAATATTCAAAACCCGCGTGGAAACGATCCTCTGCAACTTGCTCTATGTAAACCTGCTTTGGCAACAGGATTGGACTAGATCATGGAATCATAGAACTGTCAGAGTTGGAAGGGACCTCTAGAGATCATCTAGTCCAATTCCCCTGCTAAAGCAAGAATGCCTAGAGCACATCACTCAGGACTGCATGCGGGTGTGACACTCCAGTCATACATGTGGGTCTTGAAAATCTCCAGAGAAGGGGACTCCACAACCTCCCTGGGCAGCTGTTCTGTGTGCTCTACCACTCTCACAATAAAGAAGTTTTTCCTCATATTTGAATGGAACTTCCTATGTTCCAGCTTGAGACCATTGTCCCTTGTCCTATCACTGGAAACCACTGAAGAGAGTCTGGCTCCAACATCCATTAACCCACCTTTTAGATACTTATGAACATAAGTAAGGTCTCCCCTCAGCCTTTGCTTGTCCAGGCTAAAGAGTCCCACCTCCGTGAGCCTTTCCTCATAAGGGTGATGCTCCAATCCCTTAATCATCATTGTCCTACACTGGACTCTCTCCAGTAGTTCCCTGTCCCTCTTGAACTGGGGGGCCCACAATTGGATGCAGTATTCCAGTTGTGGCCTCACCAGTGTAGAGTAGAGAAGGAGAATGACCTCCATTGACCTACTGGCCGCACTCTTGCCTATGCAGCCCAGATGATCTCCAGCAGTCCCTTCTCACCCCATTCTGTGATTCTGTGCCTGGTCACCTATTTGATCCTGAGTCCAACCCACAGATCTGAATTTCCAGCTTGGCCTTGGACCTGCCTTGTCACTATGGACATGTCTGGTGATGGACCCCTGGCTGTCTCTGGTTACCATCCCCAATCCCACTATTCTCTTCTTGTTCAGGTACTGTGGGACTGCTTTTGTTGGTAAGGGTATGGCTCTTTCAGCCTTGTTGTCTCAGCTCCTAGTTCCCCTTCCTGTATGCAGCAGTACCATCCTTGCTTCACCCTAACACTCTCATATAGCCTTATCAAATTATTTGCCTTTTCTATATTCCCTCTTTTTCTTCCTATTTCTCAACAAAAAAGTCTGCCCTGTTCACTCTTTCTTTGTTCAACTGGTTTTGCAGATTTTCCACTCTTACAACGTAATTTTGGTTTTAGACATTGACTTCAGTAGACTTCTGCTTCCCTGTCTTTTAGCATCTTTCACCCAGAAGCAGTCCTGCTATTCTTATTCACAATTTCTAATGTGTTGCAGTTTCTTACATTCATTCTTGTTTAGCCTCATGTTGGAGTACTCCAGTCTCTTTCCCATTTTTGGGTTTTGCAGCACCCAGCAGTTTCTCACATAGCTATCACAGTCTTTTGATTTGGGACTGGAGTTGGCCCTCTGCCAACAGCTTGCTTAAGAAAGAGTTTCAACATAGCCTCCCACAGTGTTCTTAGAGTCAAATTTGTGAGGTACAAGATGGGTTGAAAATTGGCTGTATCTCTGGACTCAAAATGTGATGATCAGCAGTAGAATACTCAACTGGCAGTTGGTTACTTTGTTAAGCTCTCTTTAGCGGATACTGAGGCCACTTTTGTTTAATGTTTTTTACTTAAAGACCGGTTGATTCCACACATTTCCGGATGATATCAAATTGGCTAAACACCAGAGGGCAGGGCTGACATAGGGATCTAAATAAGCAGGAAAAGTGGGCTGACAAGAATCTCATGAATTTCAAAGGGAGATACCAAGATTTCTGCTTGAGGAAGAACAACCCTATGCACCAGCAGAGACTAGGGGTCAAGTAGCTGGAAAGCAGCTTTGTAGAAAAGGGCCTGGGTGTCCATATACCTAAGTTGTTTGTGAACCTGTAATACACCATTGCAGCAAAGCAGGCCAACAGCATCCTGGTCTGCATTAGGAAAAGCATTTCTAACAGGTCAAGAGAGGTGATCCTTCTCCTCTGCTCAAGCCTGGGAAGACACATCTGGAGTGCTGTGTCCATTTCTGGGCTCCCCAGTACGAGACACATGGACATATTAGAGGATGCCCACAAAGGTGATCAAGGGACAGGCGAAGCACACAGCATACAACGAGATTCTGAGAGATCTGGGTTTATCCATCTTAAGATAGAGGAAACCGAGGAGGATGATCTTATTGCTGTCTACTACTATATAATAGGAGGGTGCAGAGGAAACCAAGCCAGAACCTTCAAATGCACAACAGGATAAGAGGCAGCGGGCACAGGTTGGAACATGATAAATTCTGAATAAGGAAATAAAAACATTTTTCACTGTTATAGTGGTTAGACACTACAAGAGGTGCCTAGAGAGGCAGTGATACTGCCATGCTGGGAGTTAGTCAGTCTTCACTGAACATGGCCTTGTGCAACTCTTCTGACTGGATCTAATCTGACCAGGAGAGGCTAGACCAGATAATCTCTAGTGGTCTCTTCCACCCTATGTGTTTGAATAAAGTATGTCTCACTAAAGGCTATGGACAGACTTATGCTTTTTAATAATCACCCAGGTAAGCTTGAATTATATGGGTTTTGACACATTTTTTACTTGGTTATTTTAAAACACAGAGACCTTCATTCTGATTATCCTAACAGTACGCAATTTTTATCAAAATATTGATAATAATATGTATATAAATGTAAGCATCTTTGATACCTTATACCACTGCAACATACAGTATTATATCTAAATCATTATGTATTAAAACTTGAGCCTGCAAATATTTATGCACTTGTGTAATTAGTAGTCTTCTAGTCCACCACTTTAAAAATAACCTTTCAAAAATCTGGTTCTTTTTGCAGTTTGAAGGTAGTCGTGTTTTAATTGCTGAGTATTTTCAGCGGGACAGTACTTAAGCAGAATTATGGCAACCCATATATTGGCTTAGGTGTAGTTCAATACCACTGCTCAACAGATGTCTGATTTAATTATAGACACCTTCTACACATTTTCATTGATGTCATGAACCTATCTCTATGGCCTCAGCATTTCTAAGCAAGATTGCAGCCAACTAATGCAGTAAAATCACTTAAAAGACCAGTTTTATTCTGGACTCTCCTCTCCCTCACTCCTCCCCCTCCCAAAAACAGTAATGCAATACCATGACTTGCCTTGTCAGCTAGTCAGGTGTCCACCCCTGTAACCTCACTCCAAAACATTTTTGTTGCATTGTTAAAGAGAAGACATGTTTTACTGAAACTGTGGTTGCATTTCACTATTGTATAAGTTGTTGCTAATATATTTAATTGAGATAAGTCACTACATAGATGAGGCTCCCAGTGAGAACACTGTTAATTTTGTCTATATTAACTCTTCAAGATGCTGTACATACAAAACTGTAGTGAATTATCAGTGGGGTTCTGTGAGCAGTGCACTGAGGCAGGACTGTTGAAATTGAAGTGCTGTGGTTTCTGTTCTACCTTGAAAAAGGGATGTTAGTGTCCCAGGTTCTCCATTTGTAAAATGAATACCACATACTTGCCTTTCTCCAGAATAGTCTTGGAGTAGTGTAATATGTTCATTAATAAAATTCAACTAATTAGTCAACTAATAATTTAGAATGCTTCAGTATTCAGTATTCTGAATTATACTTCAGTAGCTGTTCTCCTACTTCAGACCAGATAATAGTCGATATTCTGAAATGCTTCAGGAAAAGAAGAACCAAGCAATATGTTTCCATAGGCATCAAATTTAATATTTAGAGAACTAAGAGAGATATCGCTAACAGAGGAAAAGAACTACTCATTACCCATGAAAAAAACAAAATAAACCCACACACAGATACTGCAAAGATGGTGGAGGCTGAGAGGGAAAGAAACAAAACATTTTAAGTCCATTTTTTCTACTTCTCCTGGATAAGCAGATTGAGATTCTGAGTGGTATGTAAACCAGTATTTTGTCTGGACTCAGTGTCTTACTGAAACAGTAGAAAGAACAAAATTAAAGCAGACTAAATATCAGTGAAAATTTATTCTAATGAAAGAATTAGCATTTATAACTTCTGTAGTATTTGGGAGCAAGAATTGTGAAGCCCAGAATCTGGGTGGCAGGAGAGTATGACTGGTTCTTTGACCTCCATCCTGTATCCTCCTATTTTATCCTTTTTGTACCCATGCACTAGTCTGCAGAGAAGAGGTGTGTTAATTGGTTAAAGCAGCATGGGAGATAAAAGGCTAAAGTGCATTATAGTGCCTTGTGTGAGGCTTTCAAAGGGGTGGTCTACTATCTAAAATGAATTTGTGAGACTGTGGTGCAGGTATTGGAAAATAAAATGCTAATGCTGCAGTCTGCAGTTCTATATTGTCACCCTGATTTTTATTTTGGTTTAGTTTGGTTCTCAGAAGGCGCAGCTCCAACTGATTTCAGCTACAGTGAATGGAAGCAGCATGTATCCGAAAATCCAAATGATAACAAACATGCAATTGAAAATGAAAGGACATAGTCATGTATCATGTCTGCCATAATTTCTCCATGTGAGTCAGGTAAGTTCTTTAACATAAGTTACCCTTGCTTGTGTTTTCTCCTGCTGTTTCTCTTCCACTATTTGTCCACGTGTATGTGAGCACATCCAATCCAAGACTGTCTCCTGTGGCTATTCAAGGTGTTCTAAATGAGTTCTTTCTTAAGGGAACTTCGCACATTAATCAAGTAAGACCACATCTCATTAATCCCTGTATCAGCGCTTATAAGACAGCAATTATGATATGTGTTGTATATTTTGTAGTTCTGAGGAAAGTTTCAGCAAAATGAAGCATTTATTAGAGGTCAGACAAGGATATACATTTATCCAGAAGTATCAGGAGAGTTAAAAGTTTACTTTCACCTTATCCCTAAATTAGCAGTGGACATAAAGATTTATTCCTCTTTTACTTTATTACTTTATATAAAGGTTGTAGGAATGTGTTTAAATGTTCAATTATTCCACTGGGAAAATAAAATAAAATAAAATAAAATAAAATAAAATAAAATAAAAGTTAACTTGCACCTGATACCAAACAACCAAAAATTTGCTTAATTGAATTAGTGGGTCAGACTCTTCTTTCACTAAACTTAATTCCCCATTGATCACACTAAAGTGGAGAAGGAAGCTGTGGGAAGCTTTTACATTCAGAGTTACATGGACATGTTTTCAATCAGATTAAACTGGGACTCCAAAGTGGCTGTTTATATGCATGAGACCAACACAAAGTGCATATTCTGCCTCAGGATTAAAGCATTTAGTTTTTCAAGAGGGAACAGTTCATTGATCAATGCTTTATGCCCACATCTCTCATTTTGATAGCGCTTTCCCTATGAACTCTCATTAGATGTCCTGATTCCAACTTAAAACCTAAATTTGATTTCAGGTCCAGTAGTAAGATATCATGAAAGAAACAGATTGTTCCATATATTCATCAAAATACAGGTCAAAGCTAGGAATATATCAACAATATTTCATCATCAATAACATGTGCCACCCAGATGAATTGGTGTTGAGGTCTGTAATTTCTGATCACTTGGTACGTTTGCAATTAATTATATGTTCAGCTAAGTGTATCAGTTTATTTGCAAAAGCAATTTTGCTAAACCAAGCAATTTTACTGTTAAAATAGACATCAGAAAAGTTGTGCCCATTAACATGGCTAGTTTCCCATGTCTAATGTATGGTCTCATCGTTAACCAGTCTGATAATTTAATTTCATGGTACAACTGCTCTATGTTGAATATTTGATATAATGCAGATTAAAGTTTTGACATTAGAAGGTTCCCCCCCTACACATTTCCCTTTCCCAATGATCTTCTGCCATAGCAACACAAAATGGCATTTTCCAGTAAATTTTTTCATCACAATGTTCCAGCCTAATTTACTTAAAGAAAATACACCAAAAAGAAAACACCAAAAAACCACAAACAACCCCAACCAAAAAACCACAGGACTCATTGGTTGCAAACTTCCAAAACAGTTAAAGGGTTTCTCATCAAACACAACTCAATGTTTTAATGGCAATTGTGTGGCTAAATTCTTACACAGGTCTGAATGTGCTCCCTTCATTATATGCCCTTTTAACAAGTTCCTGCCAAACCTGATCTGAATAAATTGTAGAGCTATGGTTCAGAAACTAATTCAAACTCATTATTTTCATGAGTTACAGTATATGCCATTTCACCCTTCAGCAGATGTGTATTTAGATTAGTTTCAGAGCACATTCTAGTCTAAGTCCCAAATCTCTCACTAATAAACACTAAAATATGCTTAATATACCCAATATGTATCTTTCTGCAGTTAAGGGCTCCCTGCCATATTCTAAAAGTATTGGATCTGTTCCCAGAGTAATACTCTCAATTCTGCAGTGAATCACTGCTATGTGCTGCAGCAAACCCATGAGGTGCTTTCAAGCTTTGTACCAAAAAGCCACAACATTTCACAGACACCAGCTCTGAAATCACTGACAAAAGTTATTAATCTTGATTTGGTTTAATATAAAGCACAATGTTAGATATAAGCTACCTTTGAACAATTTTGTAGAAGGTTAAATAGTGTAAATAGATCTGTATTTTTAGGATAACAGCACTACATCACCAGAAACAATTCTGACAAATAAAAAGCTATTAGTCCAACAAAACTGTAATGAGATCATGATTAATAAACATCTCTGAAAGGTCTGCATCAAAGTCAAGGCTTTCCTGTGATAAATGTAAACATTCAGACCTTACTTTGCCAAAAGCTGTGTTTCAGTTATCCTGCTCCCCCTGATTGATTTGTTCATTACTCTAATAAATAATTTATCACCTTGAAGAGGACAATTCATTATGCAGATAGCATGAACAAGTAACTTTAAACAGCCAAACCTTTAGAAGTATTAGCAGTGTTGCTAGTGCCATGAAGTCTGTTTCTGATGCAGGATTGATTAGCATAAAAACAAATTAGTATAAAACCCGATCATTTCAGATAACATCTAAACAATGGCCTGTGTGAATTTACAATGCAGATCTATCAGAAATCTGATGTGTCAAAATCTCTTTAGGTCCTTTTAACTACACTGAGTTAGAAATGATAATAAACTACAAACAGCCTTCTTAACAATAGACACAGAAATAAAGTACAGTTTTTAATATACTCCATTTACTAAAGTGGGGAGAAGCCTTTAAGATTTGCAGTGTTAGTTATTTTATTCTTCCATTTTCTGACCAAAGCGTCTATATGATTTTACATGATGACAAGTGATAGAAAAAATTTTATAAAAATCAGGCAGAGTAGGTTGTTTCTCCAACTGTAGGAAATATCATAGCAAGAACTAAATTGTAACTCGTACAGAGAATTGCTTCTGCATTAAATACTAAAAAAGGTGGAGATAAGGACCGTTGCATCATGGCAACACATTAAGGGATAAAGTAGACACCATTACTCATCACACTTTTCCCTAATAGGAACACAAGGGATTATTATCATATGGGCTTTATGGTTTATTTCTTTTTTTAAAACCTTTAAATGGACGTGAGAGTCTCTTTATTAAAGAGAGAAAAACCCTTACAATTAAGTGTCTTTGTAATTAAATGTGTAACATATGCCTAAGAAATGGGATTGTTCGACATCACTCATAGCACCACAAATTAAAGTCATTTAAGCAAGTTTTCTTCCATAGGAATGCACAAGGGACTTGTGCATTTGTTTGACTTTTTTGTTTTACAGTATTTTATTTTATTTTCCCAGGCAATATAAAAAGACAAAAGCTTATGCACTCTACTGCAAGAGAGGAAACTGGGAGCATTTAGGAAACGACCTGCTGTGTTTCATCCCCAGTGAAAGTCCTTATTTTCCTGGGAGTTATTATCTATAACAACAAGCACATCACCAGTCTTGGAATACCAGACTATACCAGAAGTCTATTTCAGAATTACAAAGTGGACAATTTTTGTCTCATCACTTACACACTACATTCCTGAGTCTAACAGAGATTTCCTTGAAGCAATATCTCTGTTATGGCATTATATTGCATTCTGCATTGCAACACCTGTGACTGTGATAATCAAAGATTGTATGAGGTTTTTTGAGCTCCCTACTCCTTTTTCTTCTTTTTTTTTTTTTTTTTTTCCTCTTCTCTCCTGAATCATGGATGTGGCACGGGGGATGGTGAATAGTGCTTCTTTTCTTTGTCTGCTGTTATCCTAGAGTTTGATCTGCACATTAAACTGCAGTGTATTCCTTTGCTATAGTAGAAGCTTATGAGCTAGTTGTTGCATAGTCAAAACAGTGGCAGGATGATTCAAAACTAGGATACTTCATTCAGAGTTGCTACTACCGTTTGTATGACTTCCATCTCTATTCAGGGAGCCTCACAAAGGCAACGCCTCAAAACCAGATGCTGTAGCACAGAATCCAGAATAACAGTGTCAGGAGATAGGCAGGAAAGGCAGGCAGCAACACAGATGACAATGGTCTCCTTCAGATTCTATGGAAACTTTGACTTCGGGGAACTGAATTCCTGCCTTTTGGAACAGTGTCAGGTAATGTATCTCATGGAATTATTCCAGAAACTTTACAACACAGAGAACCAGATTTTGTCAAAACCAAAGTGAGGACACTTTTTCCTCTCATGTATCTTTACAGAAAATGTGGACTCTGGTGATGATGGATCCCATTTGTTTGTGTGGGGCTTCATTGACTCTGAATTTCAACAGGAAAATATATGGTGCACTAGGCAGGATCTTAAAAGAAAAAGGAAAACATATTAAGGACCAATATTGGAAAAAATGAAATTTTTCTTGTCTGACATAAAGTTATATTTCCTCTGATGTGCAACAGTTAATTAAATAGAATAGTTAACATTTTCCCATAATGACAAAACACTTTTGAATTTGCA
Source organism: Scolopax mira (assembly GCA_004320125.1). Taxonomy (NCBI): domain Eukaryota; kingdom Metazoa; phylum Chordata; class Aves; order Charadriiformes; family Scolopacidae; genus Scolopax; species Scolopax mira. Next base: position 8,876 of record BJBW01002588.1, read on the forward strand.
GTAATAAAATGATACTGGGTTTGCCAGGTGGATGTACTGCATCAGCAACACATGCCTTCCATAATGTTTTATTCCCATATGCTACTCTTCACTTATTAAGCTGAACCAGGGGAAGTGACCATGGAATGAGCAGAGCAAATTAAAGTCTGAACAAAGATTTTCTCCAAATAAGCTACAGTGCAGGCAATAAGCACCAAGAAATGGGATACAGTTGATAAGCAGAAATCTTGCTCTATTGATTTTTTTTTTCCTCTCCCCCAATTAGGTTAGGTAGATTCTATTCATCTGCTCACTTAAATAGATATGAATGTGAACTCTCTGAGGTATTCCTAAGAAGTTTTCAGTAAAAATGTTTCCATATCACTGCACTAAGAGGGTTTGGAGGTAGCTGAGAGCTGTGGGTATATAAATTAAATGGAAGATTATTGATGTATTCGAAAAAAACACCCAACACCTTTTTTTCCCCCTCAAACTTTAGCTTTTCAAAATAGTTCAATGATGTAAAAACAACATTCAATTTCATTTTATATAGTGACAGATTTATGACAGTGTGACTGTTTCTAACTCTACAAACAAAGTAAAAGTTATTTGCCTTTAGAGTGATCAACATATTGTGTTAGGAGTATCTGAAAACCTTTTTCCGCCTAAGAGGTAATGAGAAACAGATGAGTTTTTGGATACAGTGTATTTGTCCCTAAACACAAGTGGGTAACTATATATATTAACTATATAAAAACTATGGGTAACTATATTGCTGTCTCTGCAGATAGGAAAACCTGATCAATGAGGCCCTGATACTACAAGGGATGGTTGAGGAGTTTGAAGTATTTTGTGCTATTTGGAAGATTTCTACATAATAAGACTTCAATTTCCTTCTGAGGTAAGGAAGCTTAATAAAGCCTACTGCTGTGTCTGTTTCTTGGTGAAAATAGCAGAAATCGGTTCCCTAAGAAGTATCCTAATATCAAATTACTTTATAGTGGGAAATGATGACTCACCATTTTTGCATGTAATACAATAGGCACTTTAGATGCCTCTGAACAGCAGAAAGGGACAGAATGCTGCTCTCAGCAATGTATGTGTACAGACAGCTCTGGGAGTTCACTCAGGCTGGCTTGGCTGTAACTAAGATGGTGAGCTGGGGAAGGCAGCCAGTGAAAGCCAGTCATGGTCTGGAAGATAGAGGTTACCAGGTCAGCTGTGATTGCTTTGTGCAATGAGGCAGACAGCAGAGGTGGGAGGGGGCTATCCTGAGCCCCTTGGAGTCATGATATTAGGAATATAACTAAATTAGGGAGGAAGAGAAAGATCTGCACGCTGTCCTTGGCTGGGACTGAAATGAAACAAAAAGACTCCCACAGTGGATGAAAATATGAACCCCTGAAAAATTAAAGGGTGATGTTTTAGAAGCACAGTCACGGGAACTTTGCCTCTAGGACATAAGAGAAATTTCATTATATTAAATTAACCCCTTGCATTCCACAGGGCAGGCTGTGTCTGAACAGCTAATCATCTGCTGAGTTGTTCTGGGAAAGCACTTTGACTTGTAGATTCATAGAAATTTCATGAGGAAGAAAAGGGAGGATAAGAAGAGTCAGTTTAGGGAATTACTGCTCCAACATCCTAATCTACTGGATTCCTTTGTTTTACATCACCAGCATCTCCCCATTGACGGGCCACAAACTCTGCCTTTATCAGACTGCAGGGGTCACTGTGGTAGGCATGGCTTAATGCAATCAAGAAAGCGACGACATGTAGGTCATGAAAGAAAATAGCATCATGCAGGACCACAACTCTAACGTTGTCACTTCAGCAACACCAGTGGTGTTACTTAGAAAAATTAACATACTTACATGCTTGCATACTTACTTAACAGCCACTTGGACAACCCAATGCATGGTCTATTTATTTATTTTGCAGGAATTATTATTATTCAGCATAAAGAGGACTTTTTTTTCCTTTGATTTGAGTTAGGTTTGGGGGCTTAAAAAGGGCTATGTATTAATTCTGCATGCTTACTAAATTAAATTTGAAAGCGAGAATACAGTATTATAACCGCAACTTTGCTGTTGAAATGTGATAAGAGGAATTCTGCTCTTTTAGTTACTTGTCAAGGACTCTGGACAGTAAGATCATGCCTGACCTGCTGCTGCTGAGGCTTAGTGAAAAAAGTAACAGTTTTGGTTTTTAGAAATATTTGTTTTAACTCAATGGTTTGCACAGCTTGTGGGAATGAAAGCGTAGAGGTTACATTCCTTAATGTTCTTCCATTTCTCAAATATGCTCAAAGTGCCTTCCCTGTTTGCTTCTACCCAGAGAGTGTCTGCTATAATCAGAAAACAATACATTTAATTTAACGTATTTAGTTTTGTAAGTGCTTTTATTTGTTATATTACAGTCATGCCTATTATAAAAGGGTTGCACTGTAATTATATTTACATTTACCAACCACTTCCACTGACTGGGAGACCATGGAGGTCAGTGCACTACAACCTCTGGGTATTTCAGACATTTTAAACATCTGGCACTGCATTGTTAGAACTGTCACGGAGAACCAGAGAGCTTTGAGAACCTATTATCATTCATGTAGGTTATGACTGATGAGATGAGATGTGAGTGGGTTTAAAAAGATGTTTTTCTTTTTTTCTTTTTCCTTTTTCTTTTTTTTTTTTTTCCCATGAAAGAATGCAGCAGTATAAATATTGTGTACTTTTCCTGTCAATAAAAATTTGGAATTAGACAGGCTTAGAACATAAGATGTTCGATCCCTAACCATAAATAATACACTATGAGTTATCTGCTGGCTTTTCTAGGCTGATTCAATAAATATGAAAATTGCATAAAGCAAGTGGATTAAAAGCAGCTTTTCTTTTTTCACCTAATCGCACATATTTTAGTACCCTAAAAAGACTTGTCTCTTGTAGGGAGCATAAAAGCTTTTGTTTCTATCTATCTATCTGTCTGTCTACCTACCTATCTATCTATCTTTTTCTTCTGTGTGGTTGCTTTTTTGTATTATAAATGTTTTGTTCTTTTTCTATGATATATCAGGTTCTTCAGGGATTTTTAAGGACTCCATAGTTTTAGATGGCTGTTGACTTGAAAACTACTGCCAGTTTCAGGATCTTTGGCTCTGTTTCAGGGAAGTTCTTAAACATGTGCTTCATTTTGTACCAGATTAGAGATATTAAGCCTACTAATATAGCTCAGCAGACCTGTAAATAGTCTCTTGAGTCGGGGCTTTTAAGAGCAGTTAGTGAGAAAAAAATTTGGGAAAGTGTTTACTGCAAATGTAAAGATGATAGATTTCTATTCCTAAGAGAAATAAATGAATGACAATTGATTACTGAATACTAATGCAATTTAATTACCACAGTTTTCAATTACCTTATTCTTCTATGATGTAGTTGTTAGGGCCAGTTGCAATTCTGAAAGAAATTGTACTTACTTACTCTGGTCCTGGGAAATACTCAACTTATCTTTGGCCATGGGTTCAGCCATTATTTCATTATCCAGTTTTCCCTGGAAGGATATATATAATTTGGAGGTAATGGGTATTTTACAACATTCTGCATAGCAGAGTGTTTTTTTTTAAATATGCTTGCTCACAGTTCTAGTTATTCTTACTAACTAGGAGAATAAATGATTTAGATACACATCTGAAGGGGAGAACAGAATTGAGATTATGCCACTAAATTTTTGTTATATCGTATCTTCACTCTGAAATCCTTCTGTATCTTTATTATAATCAACATGAAATAGATCATAAAACATCTGTGGTTTTGAGGGGAGGGGAAAGTTAGGGAAAAGAAAAAAAAACAAGACCTCTTGTCTGTTCCACACCATTTCCCCCTTTCATTCTGAGATCACAACACAATAGTGTCCAACCTTTTCTACAGTGGAAAAAAAAAAAAAACCACAAAACCAAAATCCAAACAACAGGTTAGGTTATCTACAAGTTACAGATATTACAGAGCTACCTACCAGACCAGAGTCTGGGTTTATGGATATTGTGTTTAGCTGGCACAGGCTTGTGACAGATTAAGGACCACAAGACCAAGGGCCAATAATTTGTTGCCAAATCCAAAAGAGCAAACCAGACAACAAGAATATTTGAAAAATAGTTGATTGTGTCATATCTGCAACAAATTAGCTGTTGTTGGGCACTATTCCACAGCTCATTAAAATCACTGGCATTAGGCTTGAGGTCAACATTGATCTGTCCAACTGATTTTAAAAATATACTATATCAAAAGATGGAAGAAAGTTCACCAAACACAGTACGAGACAGAGAGACTATGAAAAGATCTTTTATTTTACTTACGTAAGATTTAAAAAGCCTGTTTTCTGTTAGAAACGTCTCTGATGAGAATTCAAAAACCTGTACTCACAGGTTCACTTATTTCTTATGGATCAAATGAAATCATGAAAAGAGGACGTGTGGTAGGAAATGAATGGGCCACCCTGCACAGCTGTGCAAAGCAATCAGGGATTGCAGGGGGCGGACAGGACAGGAGGACAAGTGGGTGCAGCTTCCTGGTAAAGGAGAGAAACTCATCATTAAGCATAGGTCATGCTGCAAACTTCTTAACTCACAAAGCAGGGAGAAATTGTTCGGTAGAATGTGTCTCTCGAGTGCTGTTAGCAAACAAAGGCTGTTATGTTGCAGTATTAAGCCCATGTGAGGTGGTGTGTGGGTGCTCCTGGGGTTTTAAACTGTAAATTACAGGGGCATACTAAACTGGTGTGTGTCTACACAGGTAGTTTCACTTAATTTAACTGTCAATCTAAATCATTTTAACATCATGCCTTTAGTTAAACCATTCATTCTGGGCGGCCTGCCTTTAAGCTCTAGTCTTGCAACGAGTCCCTGATGGATCCTAGTTGAAACTAATGGGGCTGTATGTGGTTGTAGGGTAGGAGTTGCATAAAATTCATTAAAGGACTGGGGCTTATTTGCGTAAGGCCAGCTCTGGTGCTTATACTGAGCTCTTTACACAAGAATTATTCCTCTTGATTTCAGTGGGACTATTTATGAGTTAAAATATAGCTCAGCAAGAATTTGGTCACAGGCAGGTGGATATGTTTGTTACTTTGCTGATATACCTCATCCCATTGAAATCAAGGTGACTACTACTGTCTGTGAAGTTATTTGAATGCTGAAGGGTTTGCAAGAGTAGAATGTTCTTTTGCTATGTGAATGCGATGTGTTTGTTTTCAAAATGCCAGAATGTCAGCCATAGGAAAAACAACTCAGAAATGCAGGGAAAGCAGGGAAATGGATTCCAAAGGGCGAGGTGGGGGTGGGAAGGTGGGGAGGGAAGAATGCTCTATTATGTATCTTGATAGTATTCCTAGGATTGGTAGTAGCCCATGTTACAATCTTTATTTTGGGGATTTCTGGGTTAGAAGTAACAGTAATTTCTCTGCAGATGAAATGGGTTAAAAGGCAGAACCCATCCTAGTCTCATACACTTGCATTCTGAGGGGGAAAGTGCCCTTGTGCACACACCTTATGAACATAAATGCTATGCTATACAATCTTCTTAAAATTCAGATCTGGGCAAAAAGTTATACTCTTTCCTGTCTGGATACAAGGCAATAAGCTGAACTAATTAATGCCAATACTCAACCTACCCCTTTTAAGAGACTGGCAAATTATGCACGACAGCACAATGAAATAAAGGGAATTACTTATGCAAGTGCAGTCCCAGATAAAGGCTGCAAAACTCAATTTTGCAATCATTTCTTGATACCCCTGCAGTATTATCAAGGGTCTGGATTTCAGCTGTGATACAGTTAATTCCCTTTCTAGTGGGTGCCGTGCTTCAGATTTGGTATGAAAGTAATGTCAATTATTCATATTGTTTTGGCTGTTCCTAAATGATGTTTATAATATTCAATGTTCCTAAATGATGTTTATAATATTCAAGGATGTTTTTCAGCTTCCCGTAGAAGCTGAGAAGGAGCATCCACAGAACATTGGAATGCCCAATGGAGTATTTTCTAACATAGATGTCATGCTCGGGATATAAATAGGGGTTGGCCCAGGGATGGGGGTTGGTGATCACTGCCTAGTACAGGCTGGGCAATGAATTCACTGGGTGGTGGGAGTGACTTGTATTGTATTACCGTATCTTGTATATTCTCTTACCCTTATTATTTTTCTTGTTCTATTATTGTTCTATTAAACTGTTTCTATCTCAGCCCACAAGCTGGTGGGTTTTTTGCCTTGCATTGTCTTCCCTCTTCTCCCTACCCTTCTGAGGGAAAGGGAGGAACTGCATGAGTGGTTCTGTGGTTCTAGCTGCTGACTGGGGTTAAACCACAACAACAAGGGAGACAAGTCTGTTTCTAAAATGCACTAACATATTCCAGCATAGAAAAGCAGAAGGCTGTTGTTCATGGACCAGAAGAATGTTCTGCTTCAAATAATTTTTTGTTGCCTCTCAGATTTCAGCTCAGCTGCTTGTTGAGTGGGTTTAATTGTAATAAAGAGTGATAGAAAATCATAATAAGAAGTGATAGAAATAAAAGAAGCCAGTATGAAATTGATATAAGTAGGTATGAGAACAGGCACAGAAGACCATTATTGGGGTTTCTCATTTGTATTATAGACCATTAGGCATGGATACATTAAGTCTCACCTTTAAATTTTGCATTTCAGCTCTTCTTAGAGTTAGAATGCAGGGATGTCATAATTTACAGAAGTGAGATATATTCTTTCATATTGGAAAGAAAAATAAAAAATAGAGGAAATCACATTGATTTTAGTGGAATTATTCCAGATTTTCCCTAAATAAGCTAATTCTTTCCACATTCTACAAAGCAATCTGGACACATGTGGACCTTCTTCATGATAGATGATGTAATCTCAGTGTCCCTGGAGGGTGTACAAAGAGAGCTGATGCAGTGGATGAATAGCTCCAGAAGTAGAAATCTTCTGCCTTTGGGAAAAAGGAAGTAAGTCCAGGTACTCTGTTCCCATTGAACTTTATTCTTTGTGTTTTTTACCAGTGCATAAAGGTAATGGAAAAGTAATGAAAAAATCTGTGGCTTACAAATACTTTTACTTATCATCACAAAAAGTATGCTTGATAACATGTACAGCTATAAGAATTCAAATCTTTGGGATTCCGTAAGCTTTCTTATATATTAAACAAATCTTTCTGTCAAAGAGGGATACATTTTCATAACACAGTGAAAGATTTAAACTATCTGGGTCTCACTAAGGAGTTACTTAACACTTTAGAAAACTTACCTCTCCATCATGCTGTGAAAATGAATCACAGCATCAATTTTTAAAATCATATCCTGAAGTTCATTGATCACACAAAGGCAAGAGAAAGACAAAGGGATGATCTTTGATTCCTGAATGTGTTTCATCTAACACAAGCCAGTAAGATGAAATTTCACAAACACTTTCAGCTAGTAAAACACACAGGGAGAAGAAATGATTAAGCTGAAGATGTAACAAACCTGGAGTAGGAGTATCAACATAGAAATTCATCATGGGAATTAATTGTATTGTATGAAGAAACAGAAGGATGAAATATCAATTGAATCGCCTACTCCTTTTGCTGTAAGTACAGAGAAAGATGACAATGCATTAAGTTTTGAGATTCAGGATATCCCATTTCTTTGCCTTAGCTCTGCAGCAGACTTTCAGAAAAATTAGGTGATTCTGCCACTGGACTTCAGGTTTTCATCTGTAAAATGACAATAATTGTCCATTTCTTGTCTAATTGTGCTACACAGATATGAGGAAACATAATAAGGGTCTTATCTCACCTGGAACTTTTTGATATTCCTATAATAAAAATATGTATTATGTATTATTGTGCCCCCATTTTATCTGTTGAGAGGAAAACAGTTTCCAAACAGCTGAGCTGGCATTGTTTGTCTTGTTTTGAATGCCTATCTTTGCTAGACAGGGCAGTTACTATTGGCTCAGTACATACCTTCTGGTATCTGTTTTGCCCATTTGGACATATAACCACCTCTTCTGTGTTTGATGTTAGTATTTCAATTTGATTCCATGTTAAGCTTGTTTATTCATTTTACATATTCAATGACAAAAAGCCAAAAACTTTAGCAGATGGTTGGTTTCCTGGTGTATTTTCTGTCTTTTCAGAATGTTGATTACTGAAAGATGAGAAATACAGAATCTCTGTCTTTTCTGGGGCAGTCCATAGCCAATAGGAATTATCTGCAAATGTTCCAGAAGCAAACACCTTGTTAGATACAGCTGTATTGAACTGATCCAGAGATTAGTAGGAGAAGATTTAAAAGGCTGTGCTTGTGGTAAAAAAGAATCTGGGAGGATTTCAGGAGGGAAGGTGAAGGAAAGAAAAAAGGGAAATAAAGGAGATAAAAAACTTCTTTACAGTGAGGGTGACCGAACACTGGAACAGGCTGCCCAGGGAGATCGTGAAGCCCCCTTCTCTGAAGATTTTCAGGACCCCTCCTGGATGCAGCCCTGAGTGATGTGCTCTGGGTGTTCCTGCTTTAGCAGGGGAGTTGGACTGGATGATCTCTAGAGGTCCCTTCCAAGTCTGACAATTCCATGACTTCCAAGTGTGCGCTCTCTCTGAAATACCTGACAGGCTTTATTTCATGCTCTTTTGTGTTGGTTGTGGAAGTAAAGAGATAAGAAAGTTTTCCTGTGTTGAGAACTGTCTGAAGATGTTTATGCATAATTCACAGGATGACAATCACCTTACACCTGCATTTCCTCTTTTCAGAGTTACTAATTTAGTAACTTTTAGTTTATTTACTTTCTGGAAATCCTGGAGTCTGATTCGTACAGAAAGTGAGGAGAATGCTGCATAACTTTCCATATAAAAAATACAATACACACCCTCAAAATCTTTTGAAAGGGGATCAGATCCCACTAACAGAACAGAACCCTTATCCTTACCATATAGGGTAAGGATACCCTTGATTGCAAACTTGAAATAAAGTTTATAGACTTTCAGAGGCCTGTCCCAACACATGGATCTTGGCATTCACAAGGTGCTATGCATTATTCCACACACATAGGTACAGGTCCTTTGAATTACCCAGGTGATATGAAACATAGCACGGAAGTCCCTTCAGTCTGCATATGTGTGTTGCAACTAATTTGACTTGTAAGGATAAAGGCTTGTGGTGTATAAAAACTATGGTCAGCCGTAGCAGTTTTGTCAGTATTCAGTAAATACAATATTTCAACCGCAGAGCCCTGCGCATTTTCATTCCACCTGAAATTATAGTAAAAAAGAAATTAACTTATAATAGAATATGTACATGCTGTAACTGTCTAGAGAATGTGGGACAGTAATTTATAGTAAATTATAGTAAAAAAGAAATTAACTTATGATAGAATATATACATGCTGTAACCGTCTAGAGAATGTGGGACCTATGGATTGTTTCAAGTTACAAAGTTGCTGACTGCTACTGTATTAATTGGTGTATATAGTAATTGTTTTTTAATATTTACTTTATTGGAAGTTATTTTGTTACTTGTTTAGTAATTGCAAAGGAACTCTCTTGTCTATGCAACTAAAATACTTTTCATATTTTAAGTCAGCTTAAGTGAGATAAGTGTTACATTTCTGGTGTTTATTTTCCCCCTACTGACTTTCTCCTCTAATGAGATCTGGTGAGAGATCACAAGAAAGAGGAGTAGGAGTATAAAAGAGAGAGAGAGAATACTGATTCCAAGCAGTATAATTACAAATGTCTTCTTGTAGGAGGAACCTGTCTTCTCTTTGATTTCACGGATGGTTGGGATTTTCCATTTGAGGTTATGGGAACAAATGTGCTGGCTCGTCCAAAAATGACTATTCCTCTCGACAAGGGCTTTGTCCTAGAATGTGCTAAAAGGACTTAAAAAAACCCCTCAAGATTCTATTTTTGGCTGCTATTTTAAGCCATTATAGATGATCTATCTTGCACCTTTTATGCAGTATGGCTATTATTTATACATGAAAGAAAATTGTACAGGGCTTGCATGGAGAGGGGGGATCTTTCAATTTTTCTACCTCTTGTGCTTTAGGTCAGCACTTGAAGCCTTTTCTCCAAAGTTCATTGCTCATGTTGTGCAAGATTATGTCCTGACCCAAAGGCCACTGAAGTAGAGAAATCCATGCTACCAATACTTTATTTAGTTCCCAAGGATATATATCAGGTTAGGATCATTCTGTTCTTTCTCCAAATCCTTAGTGCTGTACAGTACAGGGGATGAAATGTGTCAACCCCTTGTCTGGTGGAGCAAGAGTGTATTCATTGAAAACATTCTCTTTCTTTCCTGTATCTAATAATTGCTTTTACTTAGGGTGTGGATGGCTTAAATTGGTAATTGAGAATAACTTTATCAGAACTCCCAGAGATGTTTAATAACAGCCGGATTGTTTTGAAGGAGAAGCTGTTTGCTAAAAACTTAATACCAGAAAACAGCCAAAATAGTCCTTTCTTTCTTCCTCTTCTAGTCTTGTTTTCTGTAAGTCCACAAATTACAATCAAGCTGAACAAAGTATAACTGATAGTCCTTTTAGAAATTACTAGAGATTCTAATTAGAGTTGACATTGGATGATTTATTTTATGCAAAAATTCGCAGCACTAATCTTTGAGCACTTAAAAATTGGTATTTGCCAAGTCTGCCTGCTTGCAGATGAAAGAGGCTGGAAGCTGATTGCAGAGTGCAAAGCATGTCCTATTTCATCTAAACCATCTCCCTGCTAGTGTCATGTAAGGACATTCACACTGAATATACAGAAATTACTACACAGTAATTCTTATTTTGTGGTTGTCTCCTTTCTTTTTTTTTCCTTTGTTTCCAAAGGGTCCTTTCCCCATAAGCCTGACTTCCATTGTGGTTTTCATTACTGTCTGTAAGAACAATGTTCTGAACTGAGAAGCTGCTGGCTCTGTGGCTGAACATCTTTGCTCAAAAATACCTACAGGAACAAGGCATTCTCTGCTCAGTCATGCGGAGCAAAGATTCAAAGTCTATCAAATGCTTGCAGATTCCTCTTTTGTCCATACAACCAGTAACATTTTCTTTAGGCAGCTCTGTTAATGCCATGTTGAAGTCACTGCTATCATTTCTTCAGTTTCATATAAAAATCATAAGGTTTCTTAGAACACTGCAAAAATTTGTTGCAGTTGCTTCCAAGTGCCCAGCCTCCTTCTAATCATCAAAATGTTTGCAGGCAGTATAATATCAAACCAACAAGTCCTTACATTAAATTTAAGAACAACATCAAAAGCACAACCAGCCTACCAAACAAAGAAACAGAAAAAAACCACCACAACTAAACCAACAAAACCCCACAGCTGTTCCTTTGGGTAGGTACTGCCTGCTCTTATCAGGTCAAAAACAGGCAAGAAGTCATGATAAAGAAACGTTTATCATGAATCAGAAGGTTAAAGAGGGAACAAAGATGCAAAGCAATTTAAAGACACGTCCAGGATGATAGAGCAGACTGGTCGCAGAAGTGGCAATACCATCTGGCTTCACACCTCCAACCAGTCTGTCTTCTAGACCAGCATAGCCAACTATAAATTGAGACTTAGAGTTAAAAAGTTCTGTCATATAAGTCAAGGAATCATATCCTTCCTGAGTAAAAAGGCCAGCGGTAGGTACAATGGTCTGGTATTCTGCTCCTTATCAATTCTTCTGTGATACCATGGCTGGAAGTCACAATTTCAAAAATATATAATTTATTATATATACAAAATATATTATATTTTGTAGCTTTAGTAGGGATTTTTTTTTTCAGAACAGCTGTATGAAAAGTCTTTAAAGGTCTGAGACTGCAAGTCAGATCAGTCAGGAAAAAGGAGTCACACATCTCTGCCTTATAAACTTAAAACAGTTGGTTTCATTTCTAATTACATACATTGGTGAACTGGATGTGCAGTCTTTTGACAATTTAATCTACTTTTTTTTTCACTAATGCCACAGAAGCAAGATTCTTGATATTGTCACATTACTGTATTTCAGCTGTGACCAGAAAGGAAGGGAACTATTTCCTTTCAATTTGATCTTCAATTTGAAATTTAACCTGAATCTATCACAACACTGTGGTAACAGTTTCAACTGTGCAAATAGTATGAAGAACAGGGTTTAAGCATAGTACGTATTGCCCAACAGTCTCACTCTTTACAAAAAGGTAACAGATATATAGCTATACTATTGTCCACCGAAGTCAACTATTTTATCAGTCCCTTTTTCCAGAGGTTCTTGGTACGATATAAGTAATTTCTTGTTTCTCTTAGCCATAGCTTGTATCGTGGTGTGCATGGCTATTTAACATACATGAATTTATGCATATTTCTGTAAAGTGTCAATTACCTCTATGTAATATGTTCAGTGTGGAATTCAGAGTCGTCTAACCCCCAATCAATTTTATTCCATTCTTTTAAAAAAAAGAAACCTTGTGATACTTCAAACTGTCTGAACTGCTGCTCTGGATTTTTACTATTATTCTTCTTATACCATAATGCTGCTGCATTATCTCAATGAAGTACTGAATGAAGGGGAGGGAGTCTCAACTTTTTATAGAGGAAGAACTGGTCTCCCCATATCTTGTGTGTCTGCGTCAGGCAATAGCTATAGGTACTCTCATTCTCAGCTCAGTCCATAACCAATGTTCTCATAATTAGCCTTAAGACTTTTCAACCAGCCTGAGCTGAATGAGGTTGCCAGGGTGCAGAATGAAATTACACAGCCTTCTCCAGCTTTACGCAGAAGGAATAGGGCACATAGCATTTAGTATGTATAAATCAGCAAGAATGATGCACCTGAAATGTGGTTTGAAAAGGGCAGCAGCCTCTTAAAAAGCTTTGGAAGCTAACTTTTAACTTTGAAGAGAGACTTGATAGTTGAAATTCAGCTTCTGGTATTATTAGGAGGATTATTGTACCCATTATCTCCCTTTTTTTCCCCATGTGTATAAAAGGCTCATAACTCACCAGTGATGTGGCCAATGTTAAGAATATTCTCTAGGGCTGAAGAAGCATGCACATTCTTTACTATTAAGGGATTTTTTTTTTTTTTATTCTTGAAGAGACATTTCTTTATACTATGTGTCCACAGATTTGACTTGAATTGGGATATACCTTGAAAAATGATCTGGTTTATAAAGCTACAATAAACCTGTAGTACTATTTAAATTGTGACTGCAGCAAAGTATATCATAGATTTTTCCTCTTGTGAAAGCAGCTGGTTCCAACAAAACAAATGGGAGGCACTTCTTTGCAGTATCACAGCACTGACTTAAGGAAACTATAATCAGAAACTATACTACAAGAAGATTATTTAATGAATTGGATATGACAAAACATGTGTTATTTTGCAATATAAAAACTTAGAGATGTTGGCAGCCAGAAGCCAGTTGGCTTGTTAAATCCAGTCAAATCGCATAATGGAACAGAAAGCGGTATTACACATTTATTCTTAAAGGAATTTATTTTTGTAAAGAAAAAAAAATCAAATTGTATTAAGTTCTTTCAGATCTGCTTAGTGATCTCAAACTATACTAGACTTTTTAATTTAATTTAGAAATACAAGTGCAGACCAAATGACCAAATGCAGTGTCTTTTATGGAGGAACTGTTATTTTTTTAACATTCTGTTAACACACATAAGCCCATTTTTTTGCTGATTTCTTATTTCAGCTGCAACCAGCTCAGTTTTAATTGTCTACCTATCAAATCACTACTGCTAGCAGGATCTCTTTTCAATTTCTAGAAAGCTGATAAGATCTATATAGCTCCGATGAACTCTGAAATCTGAAGTATGTTCTCTTTTACACTGGAAATTAACTAATACATAAGGCTGACCAGTGAAGTTTGAATATTTTACGTTGGGTTTTTCTGTTTTATGTGGAATTTTAATCAAAAACACAGTGATGCCAAAGAGCACCAGCCAGTTTATTAACATGAAAAAATGCATCCCTGGACTAATTCATATCTCGAAGGCAATCACTTTATTGCATTAATTTTAGCTATTATTAATTCTATTGTTTCCTTACTGCTTTTCCCAAAAGGTTAGAGAGAAAGTATTTGTCAATCAATAAGAGCATGTGCAAGGTATACATATGTGCTACACACACAAATTTTCTAGTAATCATCTCACTGTAACTGTTTACATCCATATATAAACTTTCTGACTGCCTCTATTAGTATACAGAAAATGAATATAGAAACAGGGGATTGCATTATTTTGTTACTTAAATCTACAGGACAAGAATTTTGAAGACTGAAGAAAAAGCATCAACATGATGGTTAACTTCTCTGTCAAATCCTCGCCCAGGCTTGTATTAACCAGAGGACTTCAAGATGAGTTCAACTTTTAAGCATTAGCTTAAGCCCCTTCCTTTTGGAAAAGCAGTTAAGTAAGTCTCTCAGGTCCCCAGAAATCTCTGCTATTTAGGCACGCATATGGAGTTAAGCATGTACTTGAAGGGTTCTGCTAATCTGGGGTTTTAGGAAAGACTACACAAAAAACCTGTTGGTATCTTGTCCTTCCTGCTCAGCTATGGCTCTGTTCATACTTCACTATGATGCAAAGGATTTTTACCTTTTCATTATCATCTGAACATCTTTTGTACTTCATGAATAAGTCTAGATGTTTCCTATAGTTCTTTATGTAAAATTTTGCAGTAAATCACATGCAACCTACAGCATATCTCCACCTGCTAGTTAGACTCCTTAGTAAAAGCATCCAATCAGTTAATCCAAGAAGATTAATTTTACTTTCATCTTAGAATACAAGATTCATTAATGACATAGAAACAAGTCTGCATTTGGTTAATTAGTTGAATGACGGTCATCCATATCTATCGCCAGTGGCAGGCAGCTGGAGTTGTTAAGTCCAGGAAAATAAATTCACTCTCAACGCTAAAGTATTAATCAGCTCAGGAAGGCTCGTTGACGTCCTGAAAAGTACTACATGGCTATGAAATAAAAATATCCTGGAATTGTTGGTCGAATTGATGTTCAGATTTGGAGAGTAGAATTCATTGTTTTAAAGCTGGGCACTAATCTCATATGACTATTTCTGGGTTTCAGTGACATTTCTTTATTTCAGAGAAAAGGAAACAAAGACTTGCACGCTGATACTTTCACAATGTCTGCAGCTTGAGGCTATAGAAGAGAGTCACTTTTCAGAAGAATCCACACTGCCTTTGGATGAATTGTCTCTGTAGCAGTATTCACAGGCAGGGAATGGGGATTTATGCACAGAAATGCTAGTAAGAACAGCAGGGAAATTGCATGCAAAAACTCTGCAAAATGTATCCTTTTGAAAATTTTCCTGCTTTTATGCAGAGTTCTTATTTATTCCTTTCGTATTTTCTACAGGCTTTTAAAAGCTGCAGAGTTCTCAATCGAGTGTTTGGCAGACCTGATAGCAAACATTACTAACTAAAAGACTCAAAGCTTGTTAGATCAGAACGACTTAGACTTACTAGCTTTTCCATGCTAAGCAAATCTATTGACTGTTTTCACAGGTCTCCATAATAGCTTGATTCTTGTACGCAGAAATTTACCAATGTGGCACTTAAAGTACATTTTTTAAATATGCGTATGAAAATGCAACTCTTTTCACAAATACCTCAGTGGCCTTCTCAAATTCCTCAGTGGAATTTAACATATTCTATAAATTTAGCTTAATCTCCACCTACAAACTAAGCTTATCTGAAAAAGAACAGGTGGGTGGATTACTCTGTAAAATTAGCGACATTGATTCTTGTGAAGTGAAGCAAAAAATAAACTGATATCTACAGAGAATAATGATACCTAAGAATGTATCTTATATAAGTCTACTGTATTTGAACAAATTAAAATGATTGTAATATGAAATCTATTTTTCTTCTGTCATAAATACTGGGGTAAGAAAACTGCAATAAATATCTAACCAGGTTCTGGTTCTTCATGCACCCTGTCAAATGCCACTCTTTTCCATAACCATTTTTTTATTGGATATGGAAAAGAGAAGTGTCAAATATTTCGTAGTGTGAAAAGCAAATAATATTAGACATATTTTTGCTTTTTTCCCATGTACTATTTAACAGTCCACATAAATATTTAAATGGTATGCCTATCAAACACTTTGTATCAGACAGTGTGAATACTCGTATTAAAATCAGGTTTTCAAGATTGCCAGCTGAAATAAAGTTCCTGTTTGCACAATGAGAAATAATAAGAACACATGAATCATATATACTTTAACTTATTCAAAATAGAAGAAATAATATGATATCTCCTCAGATTAATATTTCCATGAGCAACTTTTTTAGATTAATTTATTTCAGCCCAAATACATAAAAACTAATACACATTTAACTCTTAATTCTGTCTTTTACTAAACATTGATAAACATAAATTTCAATGGATCTGGAATTTAGGAGCATAGTAAGGTAAGTGTTTACTGGCTCCTAAACGAAAGGCACTTTTGAAAATTTCATGATGCATGCATTACATTTCACTCTAATATATGAAAATGCATAATGTTAGAATTGTAAGTCAATCAGCATGCTGTTAAACAGGATTCTCCACTGTAGCATATAGAAATTTTATTTAGATACTTGTGTTTTCAGCTGGGATGGAGTTAACTTCTTTGCTAGCAGCTGGTGTGGTGCTATGTTTTGGATTTGGGATGGGAATTGTGCGATAGAGCACTGGTGTTTTTAGTTGCTGCTAAGCAGCCCAAGCCTTTTCTGCTCCTCTTGCTGCCCCATCACCAAGCAGGCTGGGGGTGCACAAGAAGCTGGGAGGAGACACGGTCGTGACAGCTGATCCCAACTGACCAAAGGGATTTTGCATGCTCTAGGATGTCATGCTCAGTATATAAAGCTGGGGGAAGAAGAAGGAATAGGGGGACATTCAGAGTCATGGCATTTGTCCTCCCAAGTAATCACTATATGTGATAGAGTGCTGCTTTCATGGAGATGGTTGAACGCTTGCCTGCCAATGGGAAGTGGTGAATTAATTCCTTGTTTTGCTTTACTTGCATGTACAGCTTTTGCTTTACTTATTAGACTGTCTATGTCAATCAACAAATTTCCCCACTTTTACTTTTCCTATTCTCTCCCCAGTACCAACCAGGGGTAATGAGCAAGCTACTGCATAGTCCAGTTTGCTGACTGGGGTTAAACCACAACAACACAGCCTATGGTTAATCTTAACATTCTTTGGGTCTTTTCCATAACCTCCTCTTTAAAAACATCACCATCACATGCTTCTAAAGCAGATAATGCTTTTGTAAAGATTTGGGATGTCCCAATAGAGTAAATTATTACATTAATGCTATCACACTTATTTGCATTATGGTAATGGGAATAGTGTTGAGTAACAGAGATTTGAAACTATTTTAGGACAATCCTCTCTGTATTTTTACACTTCCACTTTTGAATAGAGGTGGAAAAAAGGGTTAGGGAAACATTCTTTTTAATCCAAACTTTGTCACCTTGCAGAGAAGGATTCAGCATTGTCAGTCTTCAAGCAGCAATTCAAAGCAAATATTTTTTCAATCCAGACAAGTTTACAGAATTACTCTATGGACACTGTGAGGAAATTGTTATTTATATTTTAGTGATTACCAAAGTTTTGTGCAGTATTTCCCTATTAGTGACACAGCCAGGTATTACCACAGAAAAAAAAGTCAAATCAAACGAGGTATAATGCATGGTAATAGCCATGGACAACTGTAGAAAAAATAATTTGAGAAAGTGCTGTGCAATGTATCTTACTGTTGTTTCTACATGCATTGTTAGCTACAGCTTTACATCGATTTTGGTAAGTGATATTTTTGCAATGAAACCAAGGCCTGAAATGAAGTGTACCACCCTTGAGGGCAGGTGAAGGTTTGTACATAAGATGTATGCTTTCCATTGAGATTCAAGAAAATAATACTCCCCAAACTCTGATCCAAAGCCAATGAGACTCTTCGGTTGAGTTGACTTCGGTTAAGTTTATTTTTCAAAGCTAATAGCAATTCCAGGTAAGAGAGAGAAAAACACAATTTTTTTTGCCAGAGAATTCCAGATATGTACCTGTTCAAATGTTAGAGTTATCTCTACATATATCTTGACAGTGTACACTTATTTTTTTGAATAGGTTACTGAGGATGCAGTCTGCCTTCTAAACTAACAAAATTTGCCTTGCAATTTCTTATATTATTACAATCTTTATTTGCCGCAGGTAATATTTTTGCCATCTAATTTGTCATTTAGAAAATCTAAAATGTTCATCTTCGTGATCCTAATTATTTAAAACATCTTGCCAAAGATAAAGAGAATTCAATATACATTTATGTACTCGCAACTGATAAATTCCCTAATGACAATAGATTTATCCAATTACTAATGGGTTTCCACTAGACATCTTATTAATATAATTAGTCTGTCTTGTAATCAAATAACTGATTAATCATTACATCTTTTTTTCCCCCCAAAGATAATAATTTATTATAGATTTATTTTTTATAAATAATTGCTTTTTCACTACTATTTCACTAACAAGTTTAATGAAGGTGATGAAATTTCCATGTATCATTTACTAAGTTTATTGAAAACAGTTTGTTACAGATATTCAAAGCAGGAAAATACTTTGCTTATTTTAAATTTATTTCATAAACTTTACAATAACATTGAAGAGATTTTTTTCTAAATAATAATCCAACGCACAGCCAGTGGGGAAATTTGACCCCTGTAGAGGTCCAAAAGCAATGGTGTAATTACTTACACTTGTGTCAAAAGAAGCAAACTAGTGTAATCTTTTGTTATTTTTTTATACTTTATCAGAGCAATTAACAATATGGATTAGCCATGTATGTGGGGTGTTTTGGTTTTACAGAATAGATACGTTAATATTTTGGTGCCTTAAAATAAATAGGATCATGCTTACTGTGTCCTTGGCCTGGGAAATATTACACATAAGAGGTAGAACGTGTACAATACATATGTACATGCACGTTTTGTTATTCAGTGCATATAGAATTTGCATAACATTTTCATCTCTGCTCTGAGAGCAACTGAAGTCAAAACATAATTCAGTTTATTTAGATATATCCAGTGGTTGAAATGGCCTGAATACTGTGGTGTGTGTTAATAATAACTAACCTTCATGCTTCATCATTTTCTGCAGCAAAGAACATAAGCGAGTAGAAAACACACTGGGAATTCCGAATGTTTTCATGGGTATTTCACCATGTTTCTTTCTGCATTGATTATATAGTTTAATATGTGCAGATAAAATATTCTTGTACATAATTGTGTACAACTACATTTGCTCTTTAATTATGCATTTGTGTATGAACAAATAGTACATATAATTAAAGATAGAGGAATAAAGGAATAAGATAATTCAAGATATTTCACTATATGGGATCTTTGTGGAAAAGGTTTAAAATAAATTTGCTCTTTTGTCATTGCAACAAACAGTAGAGTTTCCTAGAATTTAGTCTTAATGCTTAATATATGTATCTTAAAGCAGAACAATCCTTGCCTCTGTAGAATTCCTGCCTTCCTTCCTAACTCCCACCTTCCTTATCTGACTGTCTGTGGCCTCCTAAAATGAGGGAAATGGACTCCTAAAATGAGGGAAATGAGGGAACTAACAGTTCTTTCAATTCTACCTTGCCTGTGATGTTTGGGGGAACATGAAAAAGGGAGTCCTTACCTCAGGAGTTGGGTTCAGAGAATGTAGAATCAAATTCCAATTTCCAAACAAGTTGAAATGACTTGCTAATAATAGAAATTAATTATGAATTAGAAAGACTCCCAAGGCTGGTTTCAGATGTACTGAATGAACAATAGAAAGAGGGAAAAAAGGAAAATGAAACAAGAAAGGCTTTGAAAATAATAACCTCTCTGTGTAACTTTAAATACTAGATCAAGAGTTTGCATAGTGGGTATAGGAGAAAATCTTGCTATAATAAAAGCACTTGTAATTTGTTTTCACTTGAATTAAAATAAGATTTTGAAAGGAATTACTCATACTTAATGATAAGCATGTCTTCTGTTTCCTCAAGTTAGTGTGTAATCATACACGTAAATTGTAAGTTCTGTTTAATTTGACAGTTATGCCTGACATATTAAAAATGTCTCAGGTGATGGAAAAGAACTCCTTAACTTTATTGTTTGTGATTTTTTTAATCTTATAAAAATAAAGTTGTTTATGAAATACCATGAACATAAGACACATTATTGATGCCTTTCTGTATCATGGCTTGCAGAATTTCACTTTTATTTACCACAGAGCACAAGCAACATCAAGTCACTTAAATGATCAGTCATGTAATATTTTAGTTAGTAAATGTTTGGATGAAAATGTTCACAAAAAGCCCCAAATTACTTTTTTTTTTTTTTTTCTGAATCACATAATAAACACATTTTTAATGTATTCATTTTATTGTACATATTTAATGGGAGGACTTGTGAATAATTAAAGAACAATTCAGCAAATTTCTATTAAACAAGAGTTTCTCATAAAACAGTGATGGTGAAAAGAATGTTTTGATGATTTTACATTAAAAACTATAGGAGATGAAACAAATTTTAAATTCTTATTTGATCATCTTTAGACAAATAAAGAGATCCTTTCTAGAAAAGACTCCAGTTACAGTCTTTTTATGCCAAATATTTCCTAGAATGAACAGGTTCACATAAAAAAAACCCAAAAAACTAATGCAGTCTGTAGACAGATATATGTAATTTCTGTTAAAACAAAAGTAAAAAGAACTCAGAAGGCTTTAATTGTTTTACTAACCCACATTTTCATTATTTTGAGCCATTGCTTCTACAACAGGGATAATGGAATTGAAACAAGTAAATTTATTAATAGCAGTCAATAATCTGTCTGCTAGTGTCAGTTTAGTTATTACTGATCTTAATAATAAATATGGATAGTAATATTACAACAACCTGTAACAAAAACAGGGGGGTTTGGTTGATTTTCAGAAATTATTCTAATAATTTCATGGCATACAAATATCACAGAATTCTAAATATACATGTAATCTAGATTTAATACACTTCAAATTGTATTTATTAGTATATTTATTTATTATTCATGCTAGAAAATCAAACAAAAATAAAAATTTTCTGTGAAAACCACTGATTAAATTTTTCTCTTTGGAAAAGCCAGATTAATTGTACTGTGCATAAAAAATGTACTGTGGTGGACTGAAAAATATGGGTGCTTGGACCTTCTTTTATCTCTGTTAAGTCATTTCACTTCACCACACCTGTTTTAAATGGGGGTAATTGGATTTTTCTACTCTGTAAATTGCTTTGTACTCTTCCGAAGAACTAAGAATTTTTTAGTCTCTGAGATTTCCTACGTTATAGCAGTATTTGACTGGAGCTGTAATTCAGGTTCTTTCCACCCCCTGTTCCTTTCTGCTGCTGAATTTTTTTGACAGAATTCAGTATCATGGTCTGCTTCTGTAGAGGTGTTATTATGATGTACTGTTTTAACTACTCCAAAATGAATTGTATGAAGTATTTTCTTCTATGTTGTTTTATAGTTGACAGTTTATTGCTGTTTTGGACATACATAAAATGTCATTTGTAATATCATGTAAAATTCCAATCTCTCATATTTGAGAGAAATAAAAAATGAATGCAGAATAAAAGACGCATAGAAAAGGGATATAACACACATAGGGAAGTAGCCACTTAGATAAAAAAATAAATCTTCCAAATAGATGAGACAGGTAGGTTTTGTTTTTTCTGTATTTAAACCTAAAAGAATAAATTCTGAGAGACAAATGACCACTGTCTCCAAATGCCTCAGGCGCATGATCATCTAAGAAAGAGAAGAGCTATTTGGGTAAATTGCTGAATTGACAGAAGAGTAAACGTATTTGTGTATTGAGCCTGTGAAAAAATCTTTGTGAGGAAATTGTAGTGAGGAAAGTAACATGTTCAAGAAGGTACTAGGTAAAGTATTAAAGAGATAGCATGGTAACACTCAATATGAAAGAAGTGATTCTAAGACCTAGGAGGCTCCTTCCACTTGTATACCATTTGAATTTCAAACTATGAGACTTTCCTACTGGATGGAAGCTATGCGTTCCAAGTAATTCTAGTGAAAACTGTTTTAAGATATGGAAGTTTTGAATGAAGTGGTTTCATCTTTAATTGCATAAAGAATATTTCAAACAGGTGGCTTTGCATAGAGAAAAGCTTCCAATTTCAAAGTTTCACTATCTTTCTTCAAATGTCTAATACAAAATTTTAGTAAGAAATTATGTAAACAATCCTTATTGTTCTAATAGCATCTTGGAAATATTTTGAAAAAAGTTGAAAAAGGACTGTAAATGAAGGAAGTAGTAAATGAGAAACAATACATAAGACAATATAGAATACCTGGTTGTGTTTTCCTACATAAAAATAGTTTCAATTCATCAGGAAGTTATTGGTTGTGAATTATTCACTGTGTTCTACTGGCTGTAATTCTTTTTGCATTTAATTACAAGGAGCTACAGATTACTTAGAGGTCTTGTAATGCATGTGCATGACTGCCAAGACCACTAATGGAAATTGCATGCCATTGCTGAGAGAAAAGTACACACTTCAGTAATTACATGTGGTACTCTAAATGCAGATGTAAAAGCAATTATCATAAACTGGTACTCTGCATACTGGAATGCTGTATTGGCTCAATACATTAGCTTTCACTTCCGAAGATCATCAGGACTCATATGTAGTTTGTTGTCTCATGAAGTAAGATTAAAGGTTTCCAAGCAACTTCCTTTTGTTCTTGGAAAAGAACAATGTACTGTATGAGTAGCTCCACAGGAGTGCTACATTCATTATTACGCTAGAGAAAAGAGTTCTTACTGGCTAGCACTGAAGCATTTTGGTTGAACTGTAAAGGACACTCATCTAACACTTGGGTTTAGCTACTCTTATTTATCACAGTTTCTTGACCACTAAAATTTACGTAGCAGAGAAAGGGAACTTAAATTCACTAGAGGTTTATTCACATTCTCCTCCTGTAATTTCAGTAATAGTGAAACCTTGAAACTATGACCTCGCAAAGAGATGAATAAATAAAAACTACAGAAAGGAAAAAAATTGTCCATGTGTCAGAGATAAGATTGGATATGCAGCAGGGCTATGATCTTCAGAAGAGGATGAATCCTTGCTGTAAAATAGCTTAATTTATGGCCTTTTATGGTGGCACTGCTCCAAACCTGTTTGAAACATTGGAGAACTTTAACATTTCTCCCATATAGAATGTGAAAGTGAACATTTTCAAAGATATTCTGTCCTTGTGTCTAATCACAAATGGTTAATGTGTTTCCTTGTTATGCATTGGCTATCACTTTTAGACCATTATTGCTCTTTACAGTCTTCAAAAAATCTTCAAAGAGCTATTTCAAATTTATGAAATAATAATTGGCACTAATGAATCATATTATTCTTTTAAATTCATTAACCATGCATGGAAAAATTTCCTTGTTTGTCATTTGTCATGTAATTTGTGTTCTGTCTTAGTCACACAGTAGATGTTTACATACAAGGAAATGTATGTAAAATAAAAGTCCACTTTAGAAGAATGATGATGTACATTATTTTTATCTTTTAACTTCTTCATATATGTACATAATTTTAAATATAAGAATACCTGTCCTATTTTTGATGCAATTCAATTTTGGGTCAATATGGCCTTGATCATTAAATGTGATATATTTATTTTTTAAAATATTTGTTTAAAATTATGTCTTAAAACATTCTGGTGAAACATCATTGGTATTTCTCTGTTTATGAAATTTCTTGAGGTTCCACACATTTTGCCTTTTTTTTTTTTTACCTAGAAACAAGTGAGTAACTTGTGTCACCATGTGCATGTCTTTTTTTTATAGAAACTTTTAAAAATATGTCCTAGCATATTTTAAATGCAGTTTCAGATTTTTATTTTTTTGATAACCATAATAAGCCTAAATAAACCTAACTAATTTTATTTATCCATTTAAGAAAGTTAATATTCCTAGGCAAATGGTTCGTGCTCCTTCCCTTCCCTTCCCTTCCCTTCCCTTC
The DNA here is from genome assembly GCA_004320125.1 of Scolopax mira. NCBI lineage: Eukaryota > Metazoa > Chordata > Aves > Charadriiformes > Scolopacidae > Scolopax > Scolopax mira. The sequence continues at coordinate 32,919 of BJBW01002588.1, forward strand.
CCTTCCCTTCCCTTCCCTTCCCTTCCCTTCCCCTCCCCTCCCCTCCCCTCCCCTCTTCTTGCAGTTTTTCACCAGTCTCCTCTAAGTATTTACTGTTTGCCAGTTTCTTCTCCTGCTGATCAGCAGTTTACCCATCACAATCTCTGGGGAATTGCCTACCTACCTCTCTGTCCTGAGCAATTTTTTATTCTAAGTCTAACTCCTTGCCTTTCATCAGTCTCCTCTGTCATTGTGTATTCTTGGATCACCATCTGGTCTCTGATGTCAAAATATTACAGTTATATTTACGACTTCTGAATTTTTAGTCAGTGGCAAGAAAAAGATTAAAGGAAACTTTTTTTGCAGTCCCATATAAAACTTCCAGAAGTTCCACTCTTCATGAGATTACAGCTTTCCTCAAACTCTTCCATTACTATATCTTAGGTCATCTTCTCATTCTGACCTGTTTGCATGTAATTAAAAATGTGATTAATGTGACACACTGCAGTAATCAGGAAAATAACATTTTTGTGACTCTTTTCTTATTAAACTGAGTTAGTGTCCCTCTCTATACATCTCACATGTTTTCCTAAATATTTTGTGATTGCAACCACTGCCCAAGGACCAAGGTCATGAACCTATGTTTGCTGTTCAATCTCGTATTTCTTCTCTTATTCGCAAATGTCCTTTCTCTTACTCTTGATTTCATTGCAAGCTTTTTCCTTCTCCAGTTACATTTTTGGTCCTCTGTGCTTAAATGATAAGATCCTTAACTTCACATATCTTTGATTTTTATTTTATTTTTTTTAATAACTCTAACAATCTAAACATAGAGCCATCTTGGAAAAGAAAAAAAAAAACAAGAAGAAAAAAAAAGCTTAAGCTTCTTTATATCTCTGATATGATATAACTGACGCAGATTGATTCACCATGCTTTTAGTTTTCCTGCTAATAAAGGGTGAAAGGGATATTCTGTAGGTCCCTAAGAAGCTACTCATATGCCTGAATTGAGAGGGAAGTTTTACTTAACTGAAGTCAACTGCAACATACTTCATCTGACCAAGAAATATGGAGAAAAAGAAAGCTATCAGAAGTAGTCAACATGGATTTACTAAGGGTAAGTCATGTCAGACTAAACTTATAGCTTTCTACCATGTCATGACTGGTTGGATAGATGAGAAGAGGGTGGTGGATGTTGTCTACCTTGACTTCAGCAAGGCTTTTGACACAGTCTCCCACAGCATCCTCATAGGCAGGCTTAGGAAGTGTGGGTTAGATGAATGGACAGTTAAGTGGATTGAAAACTGGCTAAAAGACAGGACCCAGAGGGGTGATTAGGAGCACAGAATCCAGCTGGAAGTCTGTAATAAGTGGTGTTCCCCAGGGGTCAGTACTGGGCCCAGTCCTCTTCAATATATTCATCCATCACCTGGATGAAGGGATGGAATGTACCCTCAGCAAACCCAAAGTTTGCTGATGACACAAAACTAGGAGGGGTGGCTGACACCCCAGAAGGCTGTGCTGCCATCCAGAGAGACCTGGACACACTGGAGAGATGGGCCGAGAGAAACCTAATGAAATTTAACAAGGGCAAGCGCAGGGTGCTGCACCCGGGGAGAAATAAGCCCCTGCACCACTACAGGTTGGGGATTTCCCTGCTGGAGAGCAGCTCTGAGAAGAAAGACCTGGGAGTTCTTGTGGACAACAGAATGACCATGAGCCAGCAATGTGCCTTTGTGGCAAAGAAAACCAATGGCATCCTGGGGTGCATCAAGAAGAGCGTGGCCAACAGGTCAAGGGAGGTCATCCTGCCCCTCTACTCTGCCCTGGTGAGGCCCCATCTGGAATACTGTGTCCAGTTCTGGGCTCCCCACTTCAGGAAGGACAGGGAACTGCTGGAGAGGGTACAGCAAAGGGCCACAATGGTGATTAAGGGCCTGGAGCATCTCTCCTATGAGAAAAGGCTGAGGGACTTGGGTCTTTTTAGAAGAGAAGATTTAGGGGGCATCTGATCAATGTTTACAAATACTTAAAGGGAGGGTGTCAGGAAGATGGCGCTGGCCTTTTCTCCATGGTGCCCAGTGACAGGACAAGAGGAAATGGGCACAAACTTGAGTATAAGAAGTTCCACCTAAACATGAGGAGGAACTTCTTTACTGTGAGAGTGGTAGAGCCCTGGAAGAGGCTGCCCAGAGAGGTGGTGGAGTCTCCTTCTCTGGAGACATTCCAAACCTGCCTGGACAAGTTCCTGAGCAAAGTGCTCTTGGTAGACCCGCTCTGGCAGGGGGGGTTGGAGTAGATGATCTCCAGAGGTCCCTTCCAATCCCTTATGATTCTATGAAAAAGCATATAGGATTTTCATAGCACTCCAGAGCCACAGATGAGGAGGGAATCTTCCTTTAGAAAAGATTTAAAGACAGGCCCAGAGAGAGGAATCCCAGCACTAAATAAGCTACCAGACAGGAAAATGTAAGTAGATATCCTTGTGCATCAGACAGCAAAAAACAGAGTGGTTGCTGTGTCTGTGTGTGTTTGTATAAAGCATCACTTACCTGCATCAGGAACTGTTTAAGTATCCTATTTATGTCAAATATTAAACAAAGGTGTTTCTGTAATGGTTGTCATGATTATTTACAATCTGCTTACAAGCAAATTGCTGAATGATTTAACCAAATAAAACGTTAACCTGTTACAAGTGATGAAATCCTGTAATTAGTTTTGTCTGAAATACAAAATAGAATTTAGTTTGTCTAATAGCTGTTTAACTGACTTGCAAGAAGCTATTTTTTCATATGGTACCAGTAACTAAGAGGAATTGTATCAAGCTGAGTCAGACATTAGGTATGTTGAGGGGATGGATGTGCACAGTGTTGATACCAGGTCAGACACTTTCATACAGATAATGCAAAACCGTACACCCCATCAATACGTGTTTGTTATATAAATGCACTAGATTTTACCCACTCCAATAAATATATATTTTGATTAACCAGACACAATATGTTCAGTTATTAAAAAAAAAAATATTTACAAAAGTGAGAGGGAGAAATAAGAAATTTATAAAAAGAAGCTTTTGTTGAAAATTGAGAGACTATAAAGATAAAAAGGAAAGGTATGTTTGTGTATTCAACAAACAATTAACAATGAAAATTCACTGCTGATCGCACTATTTATGAAATAATTTGGCTTTGCCAAGCATTTTGTATTTGTATGAGTATGAATAGCATCTGTTTTCACATTGCAAAACAGTAACAGCAAGTATTAGTTCCTGGTTTTAAGCACATAAACAGACTGCCATCTGGATAGTCTATAGTCAATAACTTAACACTAAAGAGGTTCTTCAAATTATTTCACCAGGTTGCCTAGTTTTCAATGGCATAGAATTAATCCTTAATGACATTATTTGCAAATGGATAAAAAGTGTTGTAACACTGAAGAAGACACAAAATGAAAACAGTATTTGCTCTGCAGATCTATATATATATGGAAAATAATAAATGCATCAGCAAGACAGTAGTGGCATGGTGGACAGAGTTGAGGTGACAGCAAACATACTTTTATGTAAGCTGTCATCTTCTAAAATGATAAACCTACATTGTAGTTGGAACACTGGAATGCAATTTATAAGCCCTTCTTCTGATTAAGGAAAATCTTTGGATATCTGAAGTTCAACAGAATGAAAAAAACCCAAATCACCCAAAGGTGAAGGTTAGGACTCATATTTTCATCTTTTGCACATCTTGATATTAGACATGTTTTGCCAAAAGTGAAATCTTTGTTTATGACAAAAAAATAAAAAAGAAAAGGAGAGATAAAGGAAGAATAAAATATCATTTGCTCTTGAGCATATCCATTAAAATGAAGAGTTTTGTTTAATTAAAGCTAGAAGCTTTGGTGACCCTACGGTCTCTACATTTTCTCCTTCCAAGATCAGATAGAAGGGAGGCTAATTGTGCCATACCGGCTTCCACTTAAAGCTCAGTGCTGCCCAAAGTACACTAAAGTTCTTGGTGTTGTCTTAGGTCTTCTGTCCCAGTGTTATAGGACAACTATCATGTCCACACTTTAAGACTACCTCAAATCAATGTTACTGGAACTGGATGATACTAACATTTTTGCTGTTTTGTCAAATCTTGCACTGATTTTTTTTTCTTCTTTTTCTCCTTTAACCTTTGGGCATAAATGGCAATGTCACTTGCAGTAAAAGCAGAGCTCTTTGACATAGCTGACATGACATTTACTTAATGCTAGATCAGCCGGGAAAGTGTACAAAGGTTGGTACATCTGAGAAAGAAAGTGTGTGTGTGACTGTTGAGGAATATTATCCTATTCCCTGGATACTTGTTACAGAGTGTTAATGTCTGAATGTCAACAAGGGAACTTTTGAAAACCAGAATTACACAAAAATATAGCTTAAAATATTTCTGAGGATAGATTGCTCAAATGGATCATCCCCCATTGCTGTTTCTTTTGGGTTTCCTTTTTTTTCTTTTTCCTTAGAATTATTAGTTCCCTCAAACTTTATAATTGGTCTAGATTTTAAGTCAATTTGCTGTACATAGCTTTATTAGAATAATCATTAAAATTCATTATTTTTTTAACATAGCAAGGTATTCTTTATTTAAGATTTGTCCACTATGTAGCTCAATTTGGCTGACATCAGAAGCTTCAGTAAACTATTCCAGGTAGGACTGCTGGTTCTATTAACAGACATTAACAAATAGGAATATAAAGAGAAAAGTGTGAAATGATATAACATAGGCACTAAGTATGTAACAACATTTTAAATATTGTTTGAAAAACAGCAAAGCATAAATTATGTGTGATAAAATATTCTTTTTAAGTATGATTAAATTATTTTTATATACATTCAAACATGTTCTCATGTCTACAGATGAATAACTAGTGAATGTGCTTAAGTGTGCTTGGGAACAACAGTAAATGAGTTTTCAGATCTGTCAAACTTTTTTATTGTTTCTTCAACCTTCTTTTCTTATGTTATACTTTATAATTGGAGTTGAGCAAGCTGGGTGTTCTTGTTTTTCTGGAGATGTTGGGGGAGCAGCCTGTATCAGAATAGAATACTGACTTTTATAAAATTTTCCTTGAAGTGGGAATTTTAACAAAAAGTTCTTTGAAACAGACAGATGTCTTAATAACACAATACCTTTTCAGTTGTCAGAAGATACAAGAAATACTAAAAAGCACTATAGCTTTTAACATACAATATTAGCATCTGAATGAAATATAGTACAACCAAAAAATAAAATTATGCTGTTTTAGTCTTCTTCTTGGAACAAAAGTCAATATAAATTATTTTTATTTTCTTTTTCAAATAGTGTTTACAAGCATTATCATCAGTTCCCAGGAAGGTGAGTTTGATTCATTTTCATCTTCAAGAATGTTTGTACAGAGATGTTTAATTTATTTTGGTCTTATTTGATGGCAATGTCCTCACCTAATTTTAGACAACCACTACATGAAAATCTACATTTGATCAAATTTTCTAGTCTCTCTGTAAAGGCAGGGAAGAGAATACATTCCTTTTCAATGCAATTAGTCTCATCCAAATACAGAATTGCTAATGAACATGATAAATGTTCACCTTAAAGCCTCTGTGTGTCTCTACTGATTTATACTGGGTGTAGCTGTCCAGGTGTTGGTGAGGGTGGGAGGGGAGAAAATGGGGAGGGAGGAGGAGAGAGTAGCTGCTGGGGTAGTCTCTATAAATGAGACAAGGGCAGCCAGCTGACTCTAACACAGCCCCACCTCAGAAAACAGCTGAGCCCATCAGTGAAGATGGTGGTGTCCTAGGGAAAGTATATTTGAGAAAGGGCAAAACGCTGCCTGGCAGTGAGGGAAAATGTGCAAGAAACAGACATGAGCCCTGAGGGGAGAGCAGGAGCAGGAGGAGGACATGCTCCAAGCATAGGATCAGAGGTTCCCCTGTGGCCTCTGGAGAGACTCGGGTGGGACAGGGGTTTCCCTGCAGCCTGTGGGGTGGGTTTACCCTGAAGAACTGCAGCCCATGAAAAGTGTCCACTCTGGAGCAGGGGAAAAATCTGAAGATGAAGGAACAGCAAAGAGGAGCTGCCATGGACCAACCAAAGACCCTCATCGCCTGTCTCCTTGCAGAGGGCAGGATGAAGTAAGAGTTGGGGATGAAGGGGTGAAGTTGAGCCCAGGAAAAAGGGTGGCGGTATTATTTTAATTTGCCTTTGTTTCTCACCATCCAACTCTATTAAATTAATTTTCAGCCACTCGTGTCAGTTTTGCCCATGGTGATAATTGGTAAGGGATCTCCCTGCCTTTCTCTCAACCCACAAGCTTTTCTGCCTTATTGAGGAGAGGAAATAAGAAAGTGTCTGGGTTGGAGCCAGGCAGTAAGTCAGCTTGTCAACGCGACAATAAGAGAAGTATGAACAACCAACCTATATTTTAATCTCTGTGCTGTAGACCCCTGATACGAGATCAAAACTGTTTAGTCTTCTGAGTCCATTTTCCTATACCTGGCAGGACAAAATCTTTATTTTATTTGGATTTCTTAATATTTTTTTCTGAAGTTCACCAGTTACTTGCTACCAATGGTATTTGTACTATAAGAGGAGATGTAAACTTAAAGAAATGCAGAGTTTGACTCTTACTTGTGAATTTATATCCCCTGTGAAGTAGTCTGTCTAAATAATTATCAATACAGTCTGAATCAGAAAGAACTTTTGCTTTCACAATGTTCTTCTGTGATACAAATGTGAAGTGATGAAGCTTACACTCCAATTATGTTTTACAATGTTCACCATGAAAACTTCATTGTAATTGTAATGTCAGATAATTTTCCAAGAACATAGTTCTGAGTCGGAACAATGGTACCAGCTGCAGAAAGCCAGAACTCTGCCAAAACCTGTCACTTTTTGTTTGGTCACTGTTTCCAGTGGAGTTATTCCTCATTTTATGAGTGTTTAGTGTTTTCTTTTCTGAGATTTGGCTTCTTGCAGTATCTGCACGTGTCAGCAGGCCTAGCCTCATGACTTTCCACATTAGTTGTTATGAAATTGGTGTGAATGAGGACGTGAGCAAATATCTTTTTCTGCAGAGGTTAAAATGACAGTGCCTAGGAATGGAAGGCTCTGACCCTACAACTGGAGGTTAGGACAACTCCATTTCAGCTGGCTTACACGGCCATTTATTGGTGGCTACAGATCAAATTGGCTGGCTCTGTGCTGACTGGGAAAGGACATACTCTTGTGTTCCAGTCTTTGCTCTCTGTTGCCGTAAGGGCAGTAATTTCCAACAGGAAGTGGTAACAAACAGCATGAAAGAGTTGCATCAGAAATAACTTCAGGTATTTTCTAAGTGAGCACATATCCGAACCCTTAGAAATCATTTGTTAAACTCAGGAATGAAGCATACAGCTCGCTTTTGCCAGTCTTTTTCTTTTACTTTTGAATTTTTTGTTCCTGCTTGCAGGATTAAAACCCCAAAACAGGTTAGTCTGAATTTCTTCAGTTTCATTACAAAAGTTTTGTGCAGATCTAGCTAAAATCTTTGTTTTAGAAGTGTAATGATTAATGTCCTGAGCCACAGACAGAGGAGATCTGAGCCAGGAAGAGAAGAGAGCAGAAAACTAAGAAACAAATGGAAAACACAAAATTGAATACAATCCCTGGCCCCAAACATGCTGAAAGAGTCTTTTCACAAGTTGATGTTTCATATTTCTTCTCCATTTCTTGCAACTTTAGAAAGTGATAGCACTTCATTTTCCCATCAATAGCAAACTCTTCCCTCAGTATCTCATATAATCTCATATATTTGTGGGTGAAAGAGGAGTTTTGTTGTGTTTTTTTTTTTCTAATTTTTGCTCTGCATTTTTTTCTCATGCTCTGCTTTGCACAGATAGCTAGCTATCACAGAATCCTTTAGTGTGCTAAACTGGGGTTTGGAGGAAAGCATATTCTTTCTGAATTAAAATTCTAATTTTAGAATGTATCTTATCATCATATCTTGCCACATTTTAGCAGGAGTGTGGGGAAAATAAACTGACTTACAATTGAGTTAGCTGTTCTGATGGATAAATGCAAAAAGTTCATATTGGCTGATACCTTGCTTGTTTTACAATCAGCGTGTTTACTGACTGATAAAATAGTCTCATGAAACAAGCAAAACTCCAGGATATTTGATATATTAAATCTAATACAAGACAAGAAAAAGTCTCTGGTCTGAACATCTCAGTCATTAGTCAGATTAGACTGGATGCCAAAGAAAAAAGAAATAATGGCTGCAGGTTGCTTTCAGATTTGAGAAAGAAATTAGCTGCATTACATCCGTGATGAAACCAAAAGAAAAAATTGTAGAAAGAAGTAATGACACCCATCTGCTCCAGGTATGAGTAAGTCATACACATTGCAGATATGCAATCATTACATAGGCATGTATTGAAACTGCTAGTGGAAAGGTTGTACTTATCTGCATAGATACTATTGGCTTTTTGGGTAGTCTTGGTATTAGCTGTATGGGAGTAAGAAATACTGCAGGAAGGACTAGTGAATATATTTATTTGGTATATTTATTAATAAAAATAAATTTAAATAAAGTCAAAATATATGGTTTTATTTTAATGACATTTGATAAAGCATGAATTTATTTTAGGCAAATAATGGTTTTTAAATGTTCAAACAGGAACTGATTAAATATGAGCTGATTAAAGCAGTCACCCAGGATAAAAGAGAGTCAGTGAAGTTTTCTCCTCTGCCTAAAAGGGCACAAACTCTCCACACGCTTCTTTAACCATTCCACTCCTCCTGCCTGAATTGCCAGACTATTAGTTGAGCTGAGCAGAGGTTGGTCTCAGTGCTGCTGATGCACTTCTATTTGATTAGGAGTAGTTAAAAGAGATTAGCTTCTGCAGTAGGATGCAGACAGTATTGTTCTGGAAGGTCAGAGATTTTGGTTCCTGTAACTGTTCCGAACCAGGCTGAAATCATGTTTGATCAGTCTTCTCCTACCTCTGAGAAGAGTGCCCACCCACCAGGCTGCACAGTAAGCAAACAGCCAAGGAATAACTTTAAATATGCAACAGGAAAAGATTTAGCAAAAGACATCTCTGTGAAAATAACCTATTGATAGTAAACTTAATAGGATTAAAGAAATGCTAATCCTCCTATCTGGCACTAGGGGTGACCCATGGATGATGTTTCAAATCAAGAAGGGATTGTAGGAGAAGGCTGGTCAGAAGGAGGAACAAGGCTGCAAATCACTAAAGCATTATTGCAGAGAAAAATTGAAATCTGCCCAGAGCAAATAGAAAAGGTTAAAGAAAACAAGGTTCTTCATGTCCATGGCCAGCAGGGTGTACCACAGCAATTTTTATTTGGCAGTTTTATTTTTATTTGCATTTGCTAAGTAGACCTAAGTAAGTTTTGACAGCTAGATGGAGGTATATCAGAGTAGCCATAGTAATAAAGAAGTCCCATGTATTACATGTGAATAATGAAAAAGAGACTGAAGGAGAATGGAAGTAAACTCTGTGCATAATCTTTCATAATTGTACCTTGCTTTTTACAACTCCTTGTTAGCAAAATTTGTAAATATACATTGCAATACATTTCCAATCCTTTCTGTGGTCCCTGGGCTGGAAAAAAATAGCTTATAGACAGCAGAATAGAATAGATCTATTCTTTAAACTACCTATATTATCAATTACAGTACATCCTGTTTTGCAATTACAAAGACAGCCTATTTTCCCTAGCTTGCCATGTTGCTTGAATGATTTGTTTCCAATACATTGTATTGACTTCCAATACATTTCCCATTTGAATTAATTGGAAACATGAAATAATGACAGTAGTGTTTGCTTCCTTAGCTGTTTTGCTGCTTTACTTTTTTACACTTTTATTGTATTTACTTATTAAGGCAGAGAAAGTTCAGAAAGAGGAAGATGACTTGAGAACAAAATCATGTAGGGAGAAGGAGAAATGAAGGAAGATGGTCAAGGGCTCATTCTAAAAGAGAGAGAAAGAAAAGAAAGAAATTAGCGTTATGATACAGTGATTGCATCTATAAGGTAAGGTCTATCAGGGCTATCTGCACATCATTCTGAAACAGAAGTCCACAGAAGTTAAGTACAGCCCACTCTGCTTCTTTTCTGTCATTTTTCTGCACAACTACTGTGCAGCTCAGAGCTGGACTACCCCCACACTGCACCCCCAGCTAGCACCATGGCATGCGAGACCACCTGGCATGTATGGGTTATATTTCTGCTTTTTTTCTTGTCTTTCTAACATCTTCAGGAGCATATCTTAGTGTTGTAGGGTCTCATGAGTAGCACATTAGGTGGATATTAATTGCTGCTTACAGTTTACTCCCTCTCATAGAATCATAGGATGGTTCGGGTTGAAAGATCATCAAGTTCCAGCCCCCCTGCCATGGGTAGGGATATCTCCCACTAGTCAGGTTGCTCAAAGCCTACAATTCTTCAGGATTTGTATCTTCTTCTAAGTGGACCACAATAGCATTGTTTCTTCTGCTGCTTTACATCTTTTTCTTGCAATCACACTCTAAACACTGATAAGTGGTCATAGTAAAGCTGGGATACGCAGAAAGATTTCAGTTTTCTAAATTTTTTCATATGGAGAAACAACAAATACATTTCTATTGAATAAGTTGGTATTACTTTTATAGAATTTTATTTTGTAGAACATTCTGAAGTAGATAAATGAGTTATACATTTATTATTCACACAAATATATTCATAAATGGAGTGATATTGGATTTATAATTTCTTCAGTGTAAAAAAATAGGCAAAGATTATTAAGTAGTGCAGGTCAGTAAGAAGAATGCAATTGTTAATGATATTTCTTTTTTTTTCCTTTCTTTTATTCCACCCACTACTTGCCTACCGTACCCAAGACCACAATCTGACTGGATTTTTCTTGTATGTATTTTTACACTGTTACTGATATAGTTTTATATGAATATTTTATTTTGTTCTCAAGATTTGTAGAATGTGCTCTCATTTGTGAAAGGATTATGAGTAAAGATCAAATGTGTTACCTATGTGGTGTCCATAAGGGAGATTTCTGCAACTGCCTCGTCTCTAATTCTATTGTTTCCTTATATTGATAATGAAACGTAGACTATGTTCTTCAAAATTTATTTGAAATTCAGAATTCTATAATTAAACAATTTGTCTCCATTTGTTCAGTTCCCTTACAGAGGCATTATGTCCTGTGGAAATAATAACATGTAATTAGAGACTGCCATGTGGAGTATAGAAAATGTCATAATTGCATGGATCACTTCACTGTTGACATTTCCTGCAATATGAGGATTTTGTTATTTTACTATTTTAAAAAAATATTTTAATACATTGTTTTCTGATAAAAAGAGAAAGAAGTATTAAAAAAACCCAAATGCATTAGGAAATGTGATTCAATAAAAGCCCTAGAATATTTGTCTCAGTCCAGACATGTAATATCTTCACTCATGTCTTTAAAGGCCAATTGAATAAGACAATGCTCTATCATAAGCCTGTGTCTCTGAATAAAAGTTTTGATCAAAATATTACTGCTGAAGCTGTTTGCCCTTTCTTTGGGGAAATTAATCTATTTTTCTTTTCTGATTAGAAAATAAATATTTTAAATGTTTTGGGAAGCTGCATGTATTTTAGTTTGGATATACTACTGCAACAGGGCATGGGAGATGCAATCCAGATACTTCACAGGCCTGTCTTTATTAGCAATACAGAAGCCCAAGCTTGACTTACCTGTTCAGCAGTGGTACTATCCAAGACATTCATATTTCAGAAGGACTCCTCTACATCCTTTAGTAAGATCTAGGGTGAAAACTTGTCCCAATCTAAGTCACCATAGTCTGGAGCAGAAACTACTTTTTGTGGGCATTGCCTGAGAGGCAATATGCCTCTACTTATTATAAATTAACCTTTGTAACACTTTAATTTTCCTGGCATGCCTGCCTTCAACAAAAACACAAGTTAGTAAGGAATATGCTGTGCAGCCTTAGCATGAAAATAAAGGGCTCTTTATATTACCTCCATCACTGCATTAACTGGGAAAAGACAGCACCTGCTTCTAAGCTCTCATTAACTGCATTTGCACTTGTGCTCAGTATTTTTGTGTATAGAGAAATGATAGGGGGCCTGTAATTGCAACCTGCTCAGAGAGGTAAGGTCAAACCTCTCATTTTTCTTTTGTTGTGGCCATCCTCAGGGTAAATAGCAGAGATGATTTCCATTGCTTTGTTAATTTTCTTGCTGCCTGCCAGTCCAACTGCTGCAGCAGTACAGAGAAAGTTGGATGGTGTTTGCATGGCAAGGTTTTGGTAGCTGGTAGCCAGGGGGGAAGAGTGTAGAGGATATGGGGGGGTGGGGTGGGGTGTGTGTGTATTGGGGTGTCTTCTGCAAGAAGCTGCTAGAAGTTTCCCCTATGTCCAACAGAATCATCCTGATCCAAGATGAACACACCATTTGCCAAAGCCAACCCCATCAGTGACAAAGAAAAACAGCACAACAACCTGCAGCAACCAGAAGAGAGGAGTGAGGATATGGGAGACATAAAAGCTCTTCAGACACCAAGGTAAGTGAAGAAGGAGAGGGAGGAGATACTCCAGGTGCCAGAACAGAGATTCCCCTGCAGCCCATGGGGAAGATCATGATGAGGCAGGCTTTCCTGCTGTAGCCCATGAAGGCTCATGGTGGAGCAGATATCCACCTGCAGCCTGTGGAGGACCCCATGTCAGAGCAGGTGGCTGCTTAAAGGAGGCTGTGACCTCATGGAGACTCCACATTGAAGCAGGCTCCTGGTAGAACCTGTGACCCCATGAAGAGAGGAGCTCATGCTAAAGCAGGTTTGCTGGCAGAACTTGTGACTCTGTGAGGGACCCATCTGGAACATCCTGTTCCTGAAGGACTACACCCCATGGAAGGGATCTATGCTGGAGCAGTTTCTAAAGAGCTGCAGCCCGAGGGAAAGACTCATGTTGAAGGAGTTTTGTGGAGAGCTGTCTCCTGAGGGATGGAACTCACACTGGATCAGGAGAAGAGTGTGAGGAGTCCTCCACCTGAGGAGGAAGGAGCAGCAGAAATAACATGTGATGAACTGACTGCAACCCCCATTTCCCAGGGGGAATCCTCCCATGGGGGAAGACATAGAGAAATTAGAGTGAAGTTAAGTCTGGGGAGAAGGGAGGGGTGGTGGGGAAGGTGTTTTAAGATTTAGTTTTTATTTTCTCGCTATCCTATTCTGATTTTGATTGGTAATAAATTACACTAATTTGCCAAAGTTGAGTCTGTTCTGCCTGTGACAGTAATTGGTGAGCAATCTCTTCCCGTTCATATCTCAAAACCTTTCATTATATTTTCTCTCCTTTGTCCAGCTGAGGAGGAGAGTGATAGATGGGCTTTGGTGGGCACCAGGTGAATACTTCACAGGAAACAAACAGCAAATTACACTATTCAACAGCTCATTCAGTACTCACTGCTTGCTAGAGAAACACAGTGATGACTGATATTAAAAGCCCTGATATTCAGTGTACTTCATATTTATTCTTTTATGTAATCACAGGTCTCCTCTCCTGGTGATGCCAGCAGACAGAAGGTGAGTAGAAGACACATAAAATGCCGTGGTCTAAAGTGGTGTCCTATTAACCCTTTCTCAGCCTAGCCTTTTGGTCATCCACAGTAGCAGAATATTAAGTGAAAACACTCAGTCAAATAAAAAAAAACAACCTAAAAAAGCCTTAAATTCATGCTTTTTCAAACTCAAACGGGTAACAGTTACTGTCGGCGCAGTACCTCTATAATAATAAAAAAGAAAATTATACACAATGTAAGAACAGGCTGAAGATTTCTTAGAAGGCAAGGAGTCTTGGTCTAAATTATTGCCTTTTCTCACCTGAGGCCTAGGTGCATTTTAGGAGGCAGGGCTGAGAGTTAGGTGGGCTGACAGCTGGAATAGCAGAGAGCAGAACAGCAGTGTCTTCTATCATGGGCAAAGCCATGCTGTGGTTAGAATGTAACATGAAGACACCTTTTAGCAGGTAGGTCAGAGAAGGCTTCTGTCAGAGGAATTCAAAGCAAAAGTGGCTTTTAAGCTCCCTAGACTGTATATTGTGTCCTTTTGGGTGGAGATTTTCAGGCTTGGGTAGATCATTGGTTCATCATTGGATTTTTCAAAGTGTTTGTGTGACTTCTGCATCAGTCCGGAAGGATTTCTGAACTCAAAAAACTGAATTTAACCAGTTTGAGTTAAAAGTTTGTTGCTGACACATTATTTTCTGACACCATGTTCAAACCAAGTTTGTATTATATATTACTATTAAAAAGACATTGCATAATTTCACAGAGACAGTTTTGTTGCACTAATATATATCTCCTGAGGAATATATACTTGTACTTAACACTGTGTTTTTTTGTGCCAACTTGACATCACCATGGGCTTTTAAGTACAATGGCTAGAGAGATGTTTTGAAACTTCACAATAAAATATTTCTGTGATTAAATTCCATACATTCCCTATGTTTAAAAATGACTTCTGGTTATAAACCTTCAAAAATCAGAGTTCATAATAAAATCCTGACAGCTAACAGAGAAATAACATTTTAAGTGAAATAGTGAAAATACGGCACTAAGCACATGCAGACTAAGTGTGGGAGAATCATATCAATGAACTTTCCATAGAAAACATGTGAGACTAAAAATTAATCTTTCTTAGTATTCTGTAAGAAGTAGATTGTAGACCAAATCCAGTCTCAATTAGCACTGGAACTGTCTACTCAGTCCCACCTTTAATATAGGACAGCACCCTTGTAATTAACGTGTTCGTATCTTCTCACCTGCCTTTCACTTTCTCTACAAAATCCTGTATGATTCCTTAGATTTAAATTATGAAAAGAAGTCAAAGTTGGAATGTAAAGTTGAGTAGCATATAAAACTTCAAAATATAGACTTCAATATTAAATTTAATAGTAAGGCTGGCAGTATTGTACTTTTAGAAATGTTATTTTTTTTTTTCTATTTGGTTCTTATTGAATATTTTTTTCCAAATGGTTTTAACATGTTAGGAATAAAAATAATTGATTAAGAATATCAAATTTGGGACAAATATCAGTGGTAGATAAAGTACTAGCAGTTGCAAAAATCTTCCTATCCATAAGTAAATACCAATAGCAAAATTATTGCATGAGTATGTGTGCTTGCTTGTATGAAGGTATGCATTGATTTTAATGGTTTGGGATCAAACCTTACATAGGATTACAGTAAGTTGCAAGTTTAATGAAGTCACAGAATCTAAAATTAAAAGATTGCTCAAGGAAATGTATTGCAAGAAAATTTTGGCTACAATTTTCAACATCGCTGGAAAATTAACATATAAATTAATAACAAAGCTACTGCCAGAAGCGCTTATGAGGGCAGCTTGTTGGATTAGGCAGTAACACATAATTAGACATAGCTATTACCAAGGGTATCTAGATTCAGCAGCACCTGAGAGGAATGAGAGCTTGTTTGCCTTCCTCATCTAGTATTCTTTAAAATCAAAGACAACTTCTGTATGTAAGGCGTGGCTGTATTTAACTTAGAGTTGCAGGCTTTGCTAAGAACTGATATGTACACTGAAGGAAGAAATGATGGCTTTACAGTTAAAAACATCTATTCAGAACCCAAACCTGAAATCAGTGACACTTGAAAACCACTGAGTAAAATGAAGATCTAAAGTCAGATTCTGCATATTTCAAACATCAGGAGAATTCAGATTCTGAGTTTTGGATAAGATCCATCTGCAAATTACTATAAAGTATATTTTTCTTCCCTGAGTTACGTTGCCTTGAGATGAGTAGCATGCACTACCACTGTCAGCATTATAAATATGCCCCGCTATTTAAGAGACCTGAGATTTAGTTGTCTCTATATATGTCTATGGAGACTGGTCATATATAATACCAGAGAGGTCAGAGGTCTGAAGCAAAGAAGGGATGTGGCTGGAGATGCAGAATTAAAAATTTGTCTCATAAAAGCCACTAGGTACTTCTGCTTCTCACCTCCAAACTCACAGGAAAGATGATGTAGAAGACTCACTTAAGTAGCTCAGGCAAGCACCAAAGGTTTTCTGCTCCTGGTGAAGTGAAATTTCAGTTCTCAGCTTTCTTTGTTTAAGGTGGAGACTTAAACCTGAATTTTCCCATTAACCAGGTAGGCCAGGATTTTCTGAAGAATAAACCAGATCCTCATTGTATGAACAAGCTACCCAACCCCTTGATCAGCAACTACTGGATCACAATAGGATATAACCTCTTGAGCTGTTGCAGTTGATGATTGCTACTTATTTCATAAATTGATTCATTGGCAATATGTATATGGATAAAGTTTCAAAGTGAAGTTTCTGAAAAAAAAAAAATCATTTACATTGAATCAAATATAAATGCAAATGCGGTAGTCAAAATTGCAAAACATACTCAGTCCCATCTTCCATTTAGTGTTTGTAATTAACTGCAATGATGGCTTGCTGTGGAAGAAACTTATCCAATGTAAAATTAGATTACCTTTTTTGTTTTGTTTTCCTCTAGCAGATTACTGTAGATTTACAGTGATGCCTTAGAAATAAAACCAAACAATCGAACAAAAAACATTGATTTAGTTGAGACTGCTTACTTCAGGACTTGGAGATCACTTCATTTGCCCTCTATTTTATAGTTGCATTTTTAAAGACAAGGTTGTGGTGTCTTCATGTAACATTAACATATTATTTAGACTACAGTTGCTCATGTACTCTTACAGTTTATTATAATGTTTTTCCCTTACACAACAGGTGTAGAATACATGAGTTTTGGGATTTTTTTTACTCTTCTCCCTCTTCCTCACTCTGCAAATAGACACTTAATCTTTTAATTACAAACAGTAAAGTTTATTCAGTAATGATTCATATTATTTTTCTTGCATGATTTGGGATGTGAGTGTCACATTTGTCAGTGTTATATGATATGAGAAACATCAGAAGTCCTCATCAGCAATAGATTTTCTGAAAGTGCTAACAACAGCTACTCCTTGCATTAACACATGTAGTGCTTGAGTACTTCAGGATATTTGAAGACTTCAGCTATGCTTTTAAAAGTCAGATGTCTATCTGAAGTTTTATCTATACCGATAAGAACCGGTGTTATCAGGAAATTAGGCAAGAATTCTCACAGATTTATGGCATATTGGAGTCACTGAGGTCCTCAAATGTCCTCGAGGGAAAGGGAGATGAAGGATTCAGTTACAATGAAAATATCAGGAAATCCTCAATAAAGCAAGTGCACAAAGATTTGTAGTTTGTTCTGACTCTCCAAATGTGAAAATAAGTAATGTTTCATCTTTCCTATTGCCATTACATGAGATTTACCTAATGCCTTGCCTACATGAAGCAGTTTTGTTGAAATAAGTATCTCCCCATTTTCTTTCATTCACCCACTGCTGAAATGGCTTTTGACCTGTCAAGGTCTTTTGCTGGATAAATTACTAATAAGGGGAGGACAGGGATGGAATGACTGCCACAAGCTTTACTGATTTAATGAGCTACGTCAGCACTACTCTGAACAGGTTCTGCTGTCCCAATGTCATAAAGACATTTTATGATGGGTTACCAGTTCATAGTCCTTGATTATTCATATAACATGTTCCAGTGAATACATACCTTAAGCAAGGCAGGTAGCTCTGAAGGCTCAGAAGAGGACAACCTCCCACTCAAACTTTTCCCTACAAGCTTTGTAAATATTTGGAGCACTTGGGTCTGGGAACTGAAGCCTGAAGTCCAGTAAAGCTACCAAGGGTGATACATAAATACATATTTGTGAAAATGCAGTTCTGAAATAATGCACCTAATAATAATGTAGCTAATGTATGTAAGCATCTGGAAGAACTGATAACCTCTTACCTAGCATCTGTGCAAACCAAGTTCTTCAACTTGTTGGCAGTCTCTTTGCATTAACTTAATATGTGCAGTAATTATCTATTAATAATTTTAATCATGGCTATTGATCTCAGTGAAGACAATGCAAATGTTGAAGAAATGCATGAACAAACTAGAGATGCCACAGACCTGGAAAAAACAAAGGAGTGAGCACTTGGGAAATTGGACAAAGGAGAGAGGCCAACACAGTAATTCTCAATATGCAAGGTATTGTACAAAGATGGAAGAAATATCTCTCCTGCCTTGTCAGCAGGAAGGACAAAAGAACCTGTATTGTAGTTCCTAACAGAAGAGCCTTAGAGTACTGAAATCCATCAAGATTTGGAATCTGTGTCAGTGGAAATTTTTAAGAATAGACAAAAATTATTAGGAATTGTTCAGGATATGTAGGGAGAAACAGGTGAAATATCCATTTTGAAAATTTTCATCCAGCTATGTATTCTATATAGATCTTGGCTGACGGTTAAAACTTTTCCTCCCTGAAGCTTTTCTAGCACACATAGTCAATGTGGAGCAATTGCTGGTAGCTACTCTGTGTGGTAGAAATGATTCTACAAAGATTTTTCTCTGAGTCTGTCTTCTCACCCTGACTTCTATTTATTCTTGGACTAGAGAATAGATGGGGAGCAATGAGTGCTCATGGAAGTAATTTCTGTCAGGAGGAACATCCTTCTTTTTCCTCTTAACTTGTATCAGACTTCTATTTATTTTTAACATCAGATCTAAACAGTCCAGAGAAACACAGTTCTAAAAATCATCTAATTTTAAAGTGTAGCTTCTTGGCCAAATGCTTTTACTGTATAGCATCCACCTGACAGACAATACCTGCAGCAGAATTGGAATCATATGATTAATGGATACAACTCTAAGTTCCTTCTGGAGGATGGGGGTGCAGGGCTCTGGTCCTTTGTGATTTATTTACTCTTAGTACTGTGACTCCTATAGTAAGAGCTGAGAATGTACTAAAACACTAAGACTTTTGAAACCTTATTTTAAATAAGTAGACCTTGTCCATTCCTCCACCATACCACAACAGTTAAAGAAGCAATGCATGTATGATAAAGATCATGAACCATAAAAAAAACCTGCTGATAAGGAAGAACCTCTGTGAAAAATTTTGCAATGGTTTTTCATTATTTTTGAGATAAATTTTTGGGTGGTATTTTCTGTATGGAGAAATGGGGAGATTAAAGATTTAACTTAATCCTTTCAGATGACAATTCACTTTTCATTTCCCATTAAAAATAACTATATTCTGGTTTTTTGCATGTGATTGTTGAAGGTTTTAATATTCACTGCTCTTACAGTTCTTGAGCCTTAAGTAGGGGATATGTTTTTTTTTCAAGATACATTCTATGGAGAAATAGTTTTTTCTTATTAGAAAGAAAAAGGTAGTGAAAAGCTACCTTTTGGTATGTTAAGTGAATAGCTTATGTCTCCTGTACATACAAATCTGTGAGGTTGTTACATATATTTGCACGCTTTTTTTTAAACATCTTTTTCCCCAAGTACTTTCCATTTCCACAGCCAGTGATAGAATTATTCTATATATATTCATATATCTGAAATTTTACATTCTTATAAGGAAAATGATCTGCAGTTCCCTGTAGTTATCACTAATACATATCCCTGTATCCAGAAAGAGAGGTTTATGCATCCTCAAAGATTTGGTTGACAATATCATAGTTTAAAAGCCAACTGTTGCTCTCCTCTGCTTTCCCCCTTCTCCCCTTACAGAGAAGTGATGTTGATTGGGAATGAAAAGTTCCTACTAGAACAAAGGTATTTCCTGACACATTAGAGTAATTTGTTTATAAAATTTATTTTGTTGTTGTACATTCACCATTGGAACTGCTTAAAAAAAGACTTAAAAGTTTTGGGAGGATTTAGAGTAGATGACATGGAAAATAAGCCAGTAAATTCTGCCATATATCTTAGGTTGAACTCTGGAGTAAAGGCAGATAACTCTGAAGTGCCAAGCAGTACAGTGGTGAGGAGGAACTATTAGCAATGAAGAAATGTGACAAAGCAATGGCACGTGTTGGAAGGAAAAGGAGAAAGGGAAGGAAATGGTGTAAAATTTATTTTTGCTTAGGTTGGGAATCTTTGCACTGATGTTTTCTCTGCCCTTTTTCCAAGACAAGACTAGGTACAGGTAAGCATTCCTAGGAAGCTGGGGTTTTTTTGGTTTGGTTGCTGCTGTTTTGGCAATATATATGTACTTATACATAAATGGATACAGACAAACTTTCAATGCAATGCAAGAAAATGTCACTCCTCGTAGTCAGTAAATGCATGAGAGGAGGGGCATAATGCATGTTCACTTCTAACTGTAAGTTGTGTGAGTTAGAAGATACATTTCTAGTGTTTTAAGATGAAAACATGTCATCCAAACATATTATAAAATGCTCTTGACATTTAAGTTTGGATGTTTGAGTAGGTAGACAGCGTGAGTCATATCTGTCAGATCTTTCAGCGTAACTGTATCAATTCTTGCCATAGCTTTCTGCTACTGATCTACAAATTCATCCTTCAGGGGACTTAAGATCCATCTCAGCATGCTGTCTTTTTTACATCTTTATCATAATCATGCTCAGGGATCAAATACAATCTCTCCTGCAATGGATGAACGTTAAGATATTCATCACAAATGGTGTGCTGAAAATAAACTTGAATTACAGTGAAAAAAAGCCATTCAAGCTACAATTTACACTTAAAACACATAGGTACCATATTGCAGACTCATAATCGACCATTAAAATGGACTTTGATGGAGAAAGATTTCCTTGGACCATGGGTTATTGCTAACATAAGGGGTACAGATTCTTAAGTAGTGCATATTACTTTCGTTAAAATCCATGAAGCTATGATAATTTTCTTCAGCTGAGTAGTTAATCTCTCCTATTACCATGGAGAGATTTAAAGCAAGACCCTCATGGAATAAAAGCTTGGACATCTAGCAAAGAAGCATTGCTGTTGTCTGAGCCAGTGAAAGCTGCATTATGCTTCTCTATGGATGTGTATTTTCTGCTTATATTTGCTGAATAGAGCTAAACCCCTATTATCTAGCTGACTCAAGAGTCCTTTGAAAAATTCAGGCAATTACAGTTCATTGTAAGCAAAATATGTTTCTGTTTGAGTTTTGAAATGGGAGAGGAACAATATGTCCAAATTTTGAGCAATCTGACTTCTGGATAACCAAAGCTGAAATAATTGAGATTAGCATGTGTCTCCTACTTGTGTTTTGTCTGCTTGCTTGTTTGTTTGTTTTTAAAAAGCTCTGTACTACATTGTTTCTCTCATCTTTTGGATTGTTGATCAATAAGGCACCAGTCATGATTTGCCAGTTCTCTGTTCCCTTGTGACAGGACAACAGAATATTGCATCCACTTTACTACATTTCTCTCATTGGCAATCTGCTTTAAACAGTCAAAAAAATCACAGACCAATCTGGTATCATTTGGAGGTAGTGAAAGATAGAATTAGATTATTTAATTTTTCTGCTGGCATTTTTTATATGAATGGTGTAGCAGCTCTCCGTTTCGTTTTGATTTGTACTCTGGTATCAGTTTTTTCAAGGCAACTGTTTTCAACAGTTGTTGCTAAAAGAGTTAGAATTTACAAGAATTTTTTACAACTGTAAGTTTTTAATGCAATTTTCTGCTACATTTAGATTTTGCAATGGCTTTTAATTTGCTTAATTGGATAAAATTTCACCTGAAAACCTCAGTGTTTTCAGTGAATTGTACTTTCCATTATCTCTTTTTCTACTCGGAAGCTACAGTGTAAGAATATATTTTGCTGAAAACTAATCACATTTGTTTAAAATTATGAATGGATGAAGCTTCCTTGCAGGCAAAAAGAAATAATTTTCACTAGTTCTAAGAAATGCAGAATATACTGTTGTTTCAACTCTAAGTATATGCACATACATGTACCTTTATGTACACACAGAGAATGATTTTACCTAGACACAAGCCTTGGAGTTCTCATGTCTGAGTCTGCACCTTCCAAAATCAAGAAGAACCAATCTCATCTATATGGATCCTGCCCTTATCCTTCCTGCCTTCTTCATGATCTGTGCCAGTGGGGGCAGATCTATTTTCAGAGCAGGTGTGAGGAAATGAGGCAGGTTGGCTAGCAGCCAAGTGCTTGTCAGAGGTGCCTAAATCACAGGCAACAACCATGTCTTTCTGGGTTGCACCATCTGCTCTCCGATGTAGCCTTCTGCTGTAAATTCCCAGAGAAAGCACCCAAAAGCCCTCCTGACCTTGCTGAAGGAAGAACCCTCCTGGTTTCCGAATTCAGGAAAAGGTTTTTATTTCATTGTCCACAGTCACTATAAGGTCTTGCCTCCAGAATTACCTCCTTTCCTCTCACCTTGAGCCTCACACAGTAAATAATTTAAAATAATTGTTTTCATAAAATGTCCTGAGGTTTATCTTCACTTGGTCTTCTGCAGTGATGCTTTGCAGAGTAATCTCAGATAACAATGAGTAGAATTAAATACTTTGAAACACACCAAAATGCAGAAGACAGATGTCAAACAGCATTGGAACAATCATCTCTGCTCTTCCACCTTAAAAGTCTTTTTCTGTTGTTGTTTAATCACTTTAATGTTCCTTAGTTTTTCTTACACTATGTAAAGCCTTTTGACACAGTTTTCATGTTTTAAAGCATGGTTCTGTGTCTAGGTGCCATTAGTGGTTACTGAAGAATAGTAGTCACAAGACTTGGGTTAGAATAGTGACATTCATGGACAGCTGAGAATTAGGATGGGAAGCAGGCTGAGTGTGAAATAGTCAAGGTCTTGTCAGCACTAATACATTTAAAGATGCCTCCCTCCCCATCTCTGATCAGTGGAAACCGCATGGTTTCTTCCGAATGTAAAAATTAATGAAAAAAATGCTTTGTAAAATTCAGATTTTTTTGTTCTTAAGCCTACCATTTCACTTACTGCACACTTACTGCAGCTAGCACATGTAAAACTTTCTCTTTTATTTCAATTAATAAACCTATCACAAGAACATAAAAGATTGCTGGTCAGGAAAAGGCCACATGCCTCAGTAAGACTGTGTCCTTTAGATTTATTTTAACCTCACCTCTCTGCTTTGTAACTATATCATTTAACCCCTTTGTCTATAAAAATGTCTTTGCTGGCTCTTAAACACATTTATTCTGTTTGCTATCTTATTTCATATGTTGCCAAGTAACAAAGACCACTGAAGCTAAGTAGGTCACCTCAAAGTCTTCCCTTTTCCAAAGAGAATAAATTCAACCTTTTTTTTTTCTTTTTCTTTTTTCCCCCTCATAAGAACAAATACTATGAAAATCCATACCCTTCTTTGACTGCTTTCTCTTACATATTCTTCAGAGAAGTGATATCTTTAGGAGGGAAATAAAATCAGATTTGACAAAAAAAAAAAACCCACCAACCCAAAAACCTAGCTCTTCCTTTGCCTGGAATATCTGTCAGTCTGCCAGTTTTACATTTTATTTTTACTATCCATCTGCTTATTTCATATTGTTTTAATTTGTGATCTTTTTCAGAAGCCTTTTGCTTTTCAGCTTTGACGGGTTTAGGGATTTTTTTTCCCAATAAACTTTAAATCATGGTCAGTGAATTACATGACGAACAATCAATAATATATATGGTCTCTGTTCAGAGTCATTGTTAATTTTGGAGTAAAAATGTCAAATTCTGTTTTTTATATGCAATTATTTACATTAAGGAAAAAGGTATACATGAGACAAATAAGTTATTTTTCTTGCTTTGCCATCAGCCTGAGGAAAGAACTGTAATAATTCTATAAAGTTTGGTTAAAATAAGGATAAGAGAATGTGTGACCGTAAACTCTTACTATGATTCATCCTTGGCAAAGGTTCCTGGGATCATTACTGCCAGGCCCTTCAATGATTGTGCCTGCCTGTGGGACCCCTTTTACCATGAGGAAAGAAACCAGCTAGAGACTGCACTAAGCAGCAAGTCGAATTAATTATTTAGGAGGTGGCTGTTGTCCTATAGGAAGGGGTTCAAGGATGCAATAGGGGGAAGTGGCAGTCAGGAGGAAGAGGGAAGAAATATTCTGGTGGCGTTAGTCCAATGACGACTGCCCACTCATCTGGGGGTGTCAGTGAGTAGGCACTGTGTGGCAAGTGCAGAAATTCCAGCATGGCTACAGCACTCCTGTCCTGCTCCATGTGCTCAGCTTGACCACTTCATGTGTGCTGGAGCCCATGTCACAGTAATGAAGAGGCGCTTTATCCTATGCCCCTACACTGAAGTTCAGAGACCTAAAGGGGCCATCCTACTCAGTATAGCTGAGTGGCATTTCTGTGAGGCCAACTTGTGTCACTCACATTTTATCATCTCCTGCTCGTCCTGTTCAATGATCCTGGACGCCAGTACGGATGGCACTATCATTCTATCTTTGAGAAAAAAAAAAAAGGAATAATTTTTTTATTTTCTTGGTACTACTGATCTCAGTCTCCAAAAGCCTTTAGCAACACAGTGGCTTACTTCACTGAAAAAGGGCTTCCTAAATTACCTGTCCTCCTTAACTACTTAATGCTCTGGCATTTTGCTGGTCACTCTAATGACAGCGGCCAGTTCTTGTGCATGGAACTTTTAAGCTCAGGTTTTGAGAGGTGTTTTTGCTGGTACTAGTTGAACTCAGAGTTATTTAAAGCCAGAAATCAAGTGGAAATAGAGAGGCTCTCTACTACCTCTATCTATTTTCATATTTGTGGGAGTTTTTTCATGCTCTTGTACAATTAAAGTTATCACTAGCCTAGAAATGTAGGCTAGTGAGTTAATTAATGTTAAGCCCCAAACTAGTTTCTTTGACAACCTTCTCTCTACAACTACCGGAAAGGAGGTTGTAGCGAGATGAGGGTCAGTCTCTTCTCCCAAGTAGCAAGTGATAGGACAAGAGTAAATGGCCTCAACTTACACAAGGGGAGGTTTAGAAAAAATTTCTTCACTGAAAGGGTTGTAAAGCATTGGAACAGGCTGCCCAGGGAAGTGGTTGAGTCGCCCTCCCTGGAGGTATTTAAAAGATGTGTAGATGTGTTGCTTAGGGGCATGGTTTAGTGGTGGACTTGGCAGTGTTAGGTTAAGGGTTGGACTTGATCTTGAAGGTCTTTTCAAACCTAAGTGATTCTATGATTTTGTGATTCTATGAATATAAAGAGGATGTAAAACATGGTGCTTATCAAATGAAAATGGGTTTTTACCACTGTATCAGTGAGGTTACTGTTTTCAGATTACTTTGAGAAATTCACAGTTATGGTAAGGACAAAGGAAAATGTCTCTAGTTTTTTCTACTTTTAAGTAAGTAAACAGGAGAATCCTATATTGGTGATATGTGCTAATGGGAAAGACAGAAGCTTAAAAATGTTAAGCATAAAAGATCCAGTACAAATTCCAATAAATTGAAGGAAAAGTGATTTTTTTATTTGCTATATTTCCAATACATTGTATTTTCTTTCTGCTGCTTCTCTTCTTGTCCCTCAAACTGTTCAGAAAACACAGAATATTGTCAGAGAAAAAGGGCATAGGACTCAGAGGCTATGAAGTACTTGAAATTACATTTAATTAATTTTTTTTAACTGACTAGATTTCAACTTGACAGTATCTCTTTAAATATATTTAGTTGTCTGGATATTTGAAGCCTAAGGTCTCAGTGGCTCAAGACATTTGTGATGTGACATTATAACTTGTTTCTTTGGTATGCTAATCATTTCCTTCCAGATGTTACAAGAGCAGCTGTTGTACATTGTACACACAAAGCAGCAGCAAAGGTGCAGCCCTTCTCATTATCTTCTGCTGATGTTTCTACTACCTCCAGGCCTAAGGTCCATTTCTGAGGCTCCAGTGGGACCTGCTTAAAATGGACACAAAAAGGACTGAAATTCAGGTAAGCATAAAAGCACCAGCCTTTCTGTGACACATGCCAAACAGTCTGACAGGATACAACTTGCCTTTGGTATGAAGGGAAAAGAAGAAATTAATTAGTTGAGATTTGTATTGTGCAACAAGCCCTCTGTGGCTATGCATACAGGCTTTTAGAGAGGTCTAGTAGCTTCAGGCTGCCCTTGAGAGTATTCTTCATGGCAATTCAAACCAATTGACCTATACGCTGCAATGCCACAGCCCTGCACAGTCCTGTATTTCACCTGTAAGATCTGTTGCGTTCACGCTGCACACCAGCTAAGATAATGCTATAGATGGCCAGTATCCCAACTGTCTCTGCTGTGGGCCAAAGCAGTTCCTTCTCACATTCATGCCACAACACAGTAACCCTATGCTCTCCTCTATCAGCCTATGTCAGTGTCACAGCTCAAACCTCACCAATTTTGCTGCTGCATTCACTTAGCCCACATTTTGTGACACAAGGTAAGTGAAAAGAAGGCTCATGAAGCTGGCCCAAGGATTCAACAATTTTCCCAGCATGGGAGCCACAGTTGGTGGGACCACTCTAGTGATTTCCTCATGCCCACAGGGCATCCATAAATTCACCGCTAGGACTATGGCACCATAACTGATGCAACCCATCTAGTTCTCCTGGTCATTACTACACTGACAGTATGACACAGGCACTACTATTTGATATGGATGAAAACAGCTTCTCTCTAAGGTGAGACAGCTTCATGTTTACTAAGGGAAAAAATCCACAACTCTTAATCATGGAATCATGTGGGCCTTTAGAAGACTGAGAAAAAGAGCTGTGGGCAGTTAACTTGAGAAAGAAAAAGAATGAACATGCATGACAATTTATGGCCATGCCATAATTTTAGAGACAATTTGTGTCTCTAAAGTATATCAGTAGAATGTATCTAACAATATCCATACTGTCAGAGAAAAAAATAATTGGGGGCCATATTCAACTGGCCATATTTGACTGTTATCAATTAGTGCCCCAGTCTTCTGACAAAGGCAGTAACACTATTGGTGTTATTGTGGATCAATCATTTCCTAGGAGGCAACTGTTAATGTGTCTGAAAGCATCTCAGTCATACTGTGGTGGGGTCTATACCAATCTCCTGGTAGAACAGCTGACTTAGTTCTGCTGAAGAGAGGCAGAATATGATTGTTCTAGAAGTAGTTATCTGGGAAGACACCACAATCCTTTTAGTGCAAATCAGCATTGATATAAGAGACAACCATGTGGCACAGCTCAAATGTGCTCCATAGAGGCACATCAACCTTTGCAGCTTACCAAAACCTAGGTAAAGTATTTGCAAGCTAGGCTTCCCATAGAACTTTCAAACACTTTATGTTCTTGGAAAGTACTGGTCTTAGGTTTCTGTCTTCTTTGTGGATTGGGAGAGAAACTGCATGGACATGAATTCAGCAAGTAGACAAACATGTGAAGAATAGACAACTCTTGGACGGTGGTTGTTTTTTTTTTTTAATATCCTCCTCTTTCATACGTGACAGAACTACTCTTGCTTTCCAATACCAGTGAAATTTAATAGACAGATTTGTCTATATCCAGGCTTGAATATACTCTTGAAGGTATAGGCTATTTTAGATAAAGGCTATTTTATAAGGCCACTTTAGATACAGATGTTGAGTAAATGAATTCCACAGTACACACTGTAACATGAGTTCCTTCGGGTTTTCAATTTGTGTCACAACACAGATCTCAAATTATCACAATAACAGTGTATATAACAGTTTTAATGGGCATGCAATGATACAATGGAACACAGATATGGTGATATTCCACTTTGGTAAAGTTAAAACCTTAAGTTGATATCCATGATTAACAGTTGCTATTTGTCTAAATAGAATCTTTCATTTCCAAATCTGAAAGACGGGATGGGAGATGATGATATCCATTTTCTAAAGAATAAGGAAATTATATGTACAGAGGTTAAGTATCTTATCTCATAGATTTAGAGGTAATGTTAGCAATAGAAGCCACACCTTCAAGCAGCACTGCTTAACTGGATTTTGAGTGACTATACAAGTGCCAGTTACAAAAGTTTTATTAGGAGTTTCACTCCTAATCCCAAGTGGATCTAGAAAGTTTCAGCCCTTTGTAGGGATCCAGCCTACAGTTGCACTAATCTAACAGCATTTCATTTGTAAGCAAGATCAACTTTATTACTCTTCACATACTCAAGCAGATGAAATGACACCAAGCATGAGTTTTACCATAAAGTCCTGAGCAATGCAAGACTCATAATGTTAAATAATTCATATTTAAATTAAGCCCACAGAATTCTTATGTGACTTCACTGTTTGCTGTGAGTAATCTGTCTGTGGTATAACAACAAAACCACCCTATTTTGTACTGATATGTTCCATTCAACTTTGCAAGACAGAATCAGAGCTACTGAACTGGAACTATAATGTCTGTAACAATAGCTAGAAGAAATCGTTTTTACTTTGGCAATTTGGGAGATCCAACAAAGTTATTGCATGATATTCTGCTCTATACAATGCTCTGAAGCTTAAAGAAACCACAATATATAACATTATGACAAGGAAAACAAGTACTGTTCCCTTAAACATACTGATTTGCTTTGATAACTGACATACATTATAAGTAGGTTAAGTACCTCTTTCAATGGTGAGGACAACTACTTAAAAGTCAGATTAAATTTGTGCAAATTTGTATGTGGGAGGCTTTTTTCGATAACAAATTCAAATGGATATTTTCAGTTTGTGGCTCATTTTGCAGTAGGATTTTGTTCATGAGAAGGGGTGAAGGTGCAAGATATTAACTCTGATTCCTGATGGGCATTCCAGCATAACCCAGAGAAAAGCTTTATATCATGTGAGCAGTGTCCATTCTTCATAGGACAGATGTCAGCAAAATCCTGTCACAGCCTTTTCAGCACTTATGGAAAATATATATCCTACTACTGAACACATTTTCTTATAGTCTCAAGTTTCATGGTGATCATAAATTGAAGCATATATCTTGTGAAAGTGGTATTAACACACGTGTTATTTCTCCTTTTTCACCAGTTGACGTGTTATTTTCATGCAAGACTCCATATTTACTACATAGTATACTACATTTAGCAAACATTTTGTCAGCTGATAAGTAAGCACATGAACAGACGGTACCAATATTGTATTCCTGTCTGCATAACAGTGTTCTGGTGTTCACTCTTGGATATTCTTTGACTGCTGTCAAAAAGATGAAGGCTGAGTGACAGAGGTGACTTATCTTGACAAGAGATACCACTGCTTTGCACAGGACTGCAAGGAGGAAAAACAAGAGAATGAAGAGAGATTTGATTTACGTTTTCTTGTACATACAGGGCATCTGAAATGATATTTTCCTTTGAAGGCTGCTTCTACACTGCCACAAGCACAGAACTGACAATGAGGTATAATTTACCCACAAAAGAAATAGCAGGCTCAGTATTTCAAAGTGAAATTTACTGTAAGTGTTAAGTGTAAGTAACAATAACTGTGCTAGTCACTCATCTGTCTTACCATTTAGTACGGCACACACAATCTATCTAAATTTATATATTCTATGCTTAGTAGATAGTCTCTACATATTATATTCTGTCTCCTTTCCAAAGAAAAGAAAATTCTTGCTTCGATTGTGGGGTCCTTCCTTTCATTGACCGAACAAAACGAGAAAAATATTTCTGCTATTAAGCAGAAAGTTTAGGCTAAATTACATTAGAATTGAAAAAGTTAAAGAAATTTGTAGCTAGTGGATAAAAATGGTGAATTAATTTTGAACCCAGGACTGTAAAGTGACAGCATGAAATTTAAAAAATAATATTAATTTGAGCTTCTTCTTTAAAAAATTTCTCCCAGAGTGTAAAAGGTAGGCTCAGATCTACTTAATACCTAAAAGGCAAGTCATTTTAATTAAGCATATGATGCAGAAGAATCAATTAAGCAACAGAGAAATTGTAATAGGACTAAGGTCAAATAAGCAAGACAGTGGCAGAATAAGGAATAGAACTCTTTTTCCTTCTGCAGCTACTATACATAAATGAGATGGAAATTAAAAAGCAATTAGGAGAAATATATTGAATTTGTATTGCTAATGGACTACTGGGTTTTGGCCTTCTCTTCTTTGCTCTGGAAGGGCACAGGGGACTGATACACATTTGCTGGTAGGTGCAGGAGGTAGCTCAGCTGTGATGCATTGATCTGTGTACCACAGGTTGCAATTGTTTGTAATTATGCATTTTTATTCTTAAAGCATCTCTCATCATACTTTGGCATACTAAGAGACACATTTGAGATTGGCTAGAAGGAACTGTGCTTTACAATATACATTATGTATGCAAATAAGCAACAATTTTATGTCTGGGAAAACATCACACCTCTAAAACTAGCCTATTGTTTGCCTTGCCTTATTCTGGACTAATATTTTATAAACAAAACAAATAAAATGTGGCTTTTAACATCACACTTTTTTACAGTTGTTAGGTGAAATCAGAGCCTACATTTAATCTTTCTCAATTGGTGGACCGAATTATGTTCTTGTATGTACAAAACAACACAACACTTCTACCTGTGGCTGCCTTGTATACTCATAAATATAGTATTTTTATATATAGGTACACATAAGTATAATTTGTCAGAATATTATGGGCATATGCTTGACTATAAATGACTTCAAAGAAGTTTATGAAAAATTCTACCAGCTACTACTTGCCACATATACTTCAGCTTTCAGGCAGATATTCTGCCCAGGAATGTCAATAAGCACTGTGCATCGTTCTGTTTCCTGTTCTTTCCCATTTTAAAATATTGTCACAAGGAATTCCAGGCCATGTTATGACTATCCACACTATGGATATCACATACACACACCCTCATCCCGGCTTTAATTCTCTTGGAAAAGTCAGTTGCAATCTATTGAAGGGAGCAAGGCAAAGGCAGAACCATGAAAAAAATACTTTCTATGCTTTTTGGCTCCCAAAAAGCTAGGATAACCCAGAAACCAGTTTTTTTTAAAAAATAGAAAAAGACTGTATGACAGAGATATCTTTTCACCCTCTATTATTTTTCTTTTTTTTTCCCCCAAACCAAACTCTAAAAATAGAAAATAGAAGGATATTTTCATTTGCAATTGAAAAGAATTGTCTTAAATTCTAAAAATACTATTTCAAAATGAAAGGATCATTTCAAAAGGTCTCAATAGAAATGTATAAAATTTTGTAAATTACTTTTCTGCATATTAGGGATTATCATTTAGGCCTCTAGTCTGGATGTAGTAACTGGATCTTCTAGAGAAAACATTAAAGCACTCTTTTCCTTGATGGGGGCCTGCTGCTTTTTATGTATGTGGAACATCAAGTGCATCTGCATGCTTGCAGGAGAGTGGAAAATGCCTCCCCTTCCATTTAAAAATGTTTTGTGAACACAGCCTTGCAGTTCCAGCTGCAATGTGGTTTTGAACAAGTATTAAATGATGCAATTTAGCCATGTTTTGCAGAGGAAAAAGTGTTTAAGAAAGAAATGAATCCTGCAAGTTCACAGCAAATTTACAAAAGGAGAGAAATAACAAACTTATTATAATTGAACTGGTAACAAAGTTCATGTTTTCATTATATGAAAGGTTCATCTTTGGAGGAGATGCAATATCCTGCATCAAAAGCAGCAATATCATCCAACACGACACAACTGTCACATCACCTTGGCCTAGAAAGAGCAGATCATCAACAATGATAGGATGCTGCAATCTTCTGAAGGTTTTTAATTAAAATGTATTAATCTTGTTATTTATAGGATTCTAGTGTCAAAGACCTTAGGAAGAGAAAGATTGTAATTGACTTATAAAATTTGCTGTTAGAAGGGGAGATAATCTCGAATGGATACAATTTTTAATGCTAAAATATTAACACATTATTGAATATGATTATTGTAATGTTTGAAAAGTGAAGCATTGGTTTAGGGATTACAACAGTAATGATAATTTCAAAACTGTTTCTTTTGCTACCATCTGATAGAATGTGTCACTTTCCACGTCATGAAAGACCATGAAATGCCACGAAATGTAGATTTCTGCTTAGAGAAAGTAGACTAAACGAAGCGCAAAGGTTGATATATGTTCAAAAAGGAACTAATTTTCTTACCTCTCTATTTCTTGATTGTAATGTTTTCTAACAGCTAAATGTCAATAACAGATTTCTTTGAGTTCTTTAAAATAGAATAGGTCCAATTTTTATGAAGTAAATTCTCATTTCGCAGGCACATCACAGTGTACAGACTGGTTTGGGTTAATTTATACTGCATTTGCACGTGAAAGTAGTAGGCAGATGGTCATTACTCTTAGTAATCTAATGCTTAGCTCTATTTGAGAGGAACATGTAGGTAAAGTCAATAGCTAAAAAAAACCAGAGAAAAAAAGCCCAGCATTAAGAAAAATAATGTTAACTAGAAGACACCAAGGAATTAGTGAATGTATAATATTTCTCTAATGGAACTTCTAGTACAAAGTGTCTCTTATCATTTTAATCAAAATCTATTTGTCTTTGGAACTGGGTGGCTGTAGAGAGAATTTAAAATTAAGGTTTATGATTAGCAAGAGTTCTTAGTACCATTTCAAAAAGTTAATGATGCTGTCAGGGAAAAAAAAAAAAGTTTCATGAAGCAAGGAAATAGATGCACACAGTGACAACTCTTAGGGGGTTAGTTCTCATTCAGCAGAGTTTGGCTGCTCTAAAGTAGACTGGTATGGATCAAAAAGTTATTTAAGTCAATCAGAATGTTTCTAGTCACTCAATGGGAATTAAGTAAGGCTGTGGGAATCCAAACAAGTAGTTATGTATGTTTTGATGTGTGTTGCAGACTCCTAGTAAAATCTCCAGAAATCTCTACCATTGAAGTAAGACAGAAAATCAGTCATGTTTAATGCAAGATTTACACTGCAGTTTGTGAAAGCCTGATTAATTGTTTTTTTGATACTGGGCACAGGAAAGAAACTCTGCTTTTCAGAAATTAAGTAGATTAAAATCCTTCTAGTACTCACGGTTTGTACTGCACTGTTATAGACACAGATATATCTAAGTAGCAGGACTGTGATTATGGTTTGAGTAATTAATTTATTTCCTTAACAAAATTTATTGAACTTTATCACCAGTGATATGCCCAAATGTGACAGTTATGGATAGGCACAATTATGTCACCTGAGGAGAGTCTTTCTGTGAGTTCTGTGCCATTGGGCCTGTGTGCCACTTGGTCCAGACACTGTGACCACTATTTGCATGGTGCTCTCCAGTGTCAACACAGATGTGAGGCTGCAGGGTTGTGGGGAAGTTGTCTACAGGTCAGTTTAAGCCACCCATAAAACTGTGGCAGAAGTAAAAAATAGGTAATACTATTGATAAAAAGTGTTATCTGAGACCTGAGTTGAGAGAGCAATTTCATAAGAATTCAACAGAATGTGAGACCTCTAAGGGCAGGAAGAGCTTCTATAGGAAAATAGACATAAGGTGTCACTATGGAAAATAGATTAGTCTGATTCCTGTCACATTACTGTCTCTATAAATAAAAATAACTGGCCTTGTGAGAGGGAATGGTTAGTTGGTTATGGATATGCTGATAAAGCACAGCCAGAAGAAATACTGTGAACAGCCTAAGCATTACCCAGTCTGTGTTTTATGCTCAGCATTGCTAACTTATGAACTGCTTCCAGAGACCAGGCATTACCCTAGTGCTTGGATGAGAGCTAACACTGTCAAGACAACTCATAGACACATCTTTTGTAAGATGAGCAAATCATAGTTTAGACAGAATCCTTCACACAATAACTCTGTTATGTCAAAGTTATAGATATTCTGTCTGATCTTAATGTTTTTTGTGTATCTTCAGGTCAATTCTTTGCTGAACTCTGCAACTGTGTGAGCAATAGTCTTTGCTCTGACTGCATAATTGCTCAGTTCTTTCTCTTACATTATCCAGCACCATGAATTTAATTACTCCTTGTCTTGAAGTAATTTCTGATTTATCCTGTTAGCTTTGCTCCAGGGTGGTCCCTCATGAGCTTAGAAGTGCAAGGGTTCACCTATCTCAATAGTGTCACTCTAATGTAAAGCCATATCAATCAATTCAGTTGTACAGGCTGTACTTGACTATAGAAGACATTTGTATATTTAAAGCATAATATTAATTCAAGACTTTTTGTTGCTGTGTGAGGGAGTTGTATTTTTTCCTCTATCTGAATGAAAACAGAGGATTTTTTAATTTTAGTTTAACAGGAAACAAAACATGCAAATCAAGTTGTTATTCAGTGTTCATTCCAGGAAACAAAAATGAGGCAGTGAACTGGATTGAATAGGAAAGGGGCAAGCATGTGTTATGTGCATGTTGGTAGACTAGAGGTTCATTCCCTCAAGACAATATGAATTTTCTTGCTTTTCAGCAAGTCAACATAGCAATTGTGCAGTGCCTTCAGGGTCTGCAATGGTCTGCTCAGTGGGGCAGAAATAATTTTCTTCATTCATGTTATTCTTAGGAGTCGTCTTTGTTATCCTTTCAAAGGGAGTCATCTCTGGGATAAACTTTTAGTCACTGGGGATAGGACTATGCAACCAGGATGAGTACTGTTTTGCCAAACCCAAAAAATAGGAAAATTTATTCTAAAAATACTAGGATACCTGAAAAAGAATAATAGGATACAGAAAAGAGTGTAGAAGAACCAATCTTTTCTATAGTAACATTACTTCAGGGGTTGTGTCTTCATGATGTACAGAGCCAGTGACTTGCATAACTGTAAAAAATCTCACATTGAAATCATGAAAGTTGCTATACCTCTCCCTGTGGTGAGAGCACGGGAGGTATCATAAGGAGATCTACAGCCTGATATGGTTTTGCCTGGGATTTCAGATTCTACCCCAGATTGGCATTTTCCTGTCCTGTTGCTTGTGATTACCTAAGCAGCCTGAGAGTTTTTGTTTCATGAAGCATGAAACTCCATTTGTAAGTGCTAAAGTCCAAAGGGAAAAAGTGAAAGATAACTTAAAATGCTCTGTGTAGTGTAGTGGAAAAAAACACCTATGCAGCAATTTTTTAATGAAATTATTTTTGATTAGACCAGGACTATGCAGTGCATGCCATGCACTTTTCTATGAAGCCAGCAAAATAGCTTTAAAAAGGTTCTGAAAGTTAATATCCTCAGTTGGGCATGACTAAAGGTTTGGTGATAGTGTTTCTTTGTTGATGGATTTGTTCTTTTTAAAATAATTGCACAAAAGGTATACTATATTTAATTTAAGTTTGTAGATAAAAATTATTTTGAATCTTCTTTCTCTGCTGTCCCTCTTCTAACTGAAATACTATGTAGCTGAAAGGAATCCGGCTCTCTGGGGGACATTATAGAGGGACAGCAGAAAAATGAAATATGAGAGACATAACCAGGAGTTTTCAGTTCTGTAATTATCTCTGAGAGTTGCTTTCCAATCTTAAGCATGTTCAGCTTCAGACATTCTTATAGTTATACCCCTGAAGTCATTTGCCCACATAGCTTCCATCTTTTATTAACAATTGCAAGTATGTGGAGATCCTGCAAATGAAGCAGGTTTAAAAATTTGTCTCTTACTGTTTTGATTTTTGAAAGAGGGAGAACTAGTTTTTTGTCACCCAGATAACAATACCCTTGCTTTCAAATGTGAGTTTTTACAGGGTACACAGAATCCTGGAGGGTTGGATGGGTCATTACTACTCTGTTTTTTAAAGAGCCAGGTATGGTTTTCAAGCAGATGAAGTAAATCAGCTAGAGGTTTTTAGCTCTGAACCTGTCATGATTCAGTAGTTTTTATCTTTGTGCTTTGCTATAGCAGAGGTCTTAATTTAGGGATTAGGTTAGAAAAATCTCACAGCTTAGTTCCACTATGTGCCTGGCCTACAGCTGGTATACCCAGTGTGTTCAGAAAGCTGGCAATAAACTCAAACTGCAGCCAAAGCATTGCCTGTTGCAAAACAAAACAAAACAAAACAAAAAAATAAAATCAAGAGATTGGCAGGAGGCTTCAAGAGTTTGGTAAAGCAACGTCCATCACCACATACATATTGGGAACATCCCATTTGTGCATAATCCCTGACTATGTTACAAAATTGTTCACATCCTCTGATGAAGTATCATAAAGCAAAGTTTCTGATATCCCTGCCCTGGACACTCATAGTTGTTTTATATCTCAGGGTAATATGTAGTTTGATTATTCCACTATTTTGAAAACCAGTGAATTATTTGCACCTTTTTCCTGGTTGACCATCTTGATTAGATAAGTAATTACTCACCTTAAAGGGATTCCTTACTTCACTGCTTCACTCCTCCAAAATAAAACTTTAGAAATTAATTAGAAAAAACAGTATGGGGTAAAAAAAGTAAAAAAAAAAAAAAAAAAAAAAAACCAAAAAACAACAAAGACCTTACAGGACTGTGAAGTCAGGAAACACTTTCACAGAAAGTTAAGAGACAAACATATTTTCTGGTGTACACAAAGCCTTACTGAGCATCCAGTTCAGCTGCTCAGATGATTGGTTAATAGAAAGACACTTCTCTGTCCTCTTATGTACTTTTTTTTATCCACAAAGATGAAGAGATGCTGTCTAGCTTTTCCCTTACTCTGGTATTCAAATATTTAACCAATGGCTACTGGGCAAAGAAACAAATTATTACAAGAAGTGAACAAATGAAATCTAGAGAATGTAAATACTTCATCATTCCATAGTGATGATTTCTGAATACGCCATATTTTTTGAAAAAGATTTATTTTGTGTCAAATTCTGATTTACATGCTTTTTTGACACAGATTTATTCTAAATAACTTTATAGTATTTTTCTTATCATTATGATACTTTTCAAACCTTCAAAACACTATTTTACAAATAATGGTGAAAAAACCCAAAGAGGGATCGCTTCCAGGTGGCTTCAATTGAGAAGAAAAAAAAAAAATAATGTTAAACTGTCTATTACTGAACTTTTTCAGTTAGTTGGAAGTTTTGTAGGTTCTGAGTAAAAACATAAGGTATTTAAATAAGTATCTGTAATACGTGTAGTCAAGAACATGAATAAAAATTTCATTCTGTTGTTAGAAAGCAAGATTCACATTTAAAGATGTGTTCTTTTACTTTTTTATGATTTTCAATTTCATGCATATCTTTTTTCAGTATCTTTTGATCTGATCATGTAAGATTGTAAGATCCACAGAGCTGGACAATGTCTGAATCCTCTTGTTCTTTAAAATCCTTTCTTAAAAGGTGTTTTTTTTCTAAATATTGTTTGTATGTATTTTTTTATTTATTTTCAAAAAAAAAAAAGCTTAATGTAGAGGAGACAGAAAGAAATCAAAATGCATTCTTTAGAATAAAATCTATACATTTTACAGAAACAAACTGTGGTAAGAGTAAATAGCAAAAGCATATTTTTATAATCTTATGGCTGATATGAATAAACACAACCCCCAAGGGTTACACATAAATGGCCATTTTCTGTTCAGGAATACTTCTTCAAGAGAAGTTCATGGATTGTATGAACAGTTACAGATCCATCAGTTTAGTTTCTTTCTGCTGGTTTGGTTTACCCAGATGGGAAAATGAGTCATGTAGTTGGTAGTATATTCTGAGGGGACAAAAGACCATCTAAGAATGGGACGCTGGTCTCACTTTCCTTGGCAGAAGTCAAGCTCATAGTGCAGTTTTACCGACTTGTCTATCTAAACCACCTTATTTTTAGGCATTTTTCAACCAAAGCATTAACAACATAGAAGCTAATAACTGTATTTTAAGGAATCCTTATGCACTTTCTCTGTATAAACTATTCATTATTTAGTATAATAATGCATTTTAGTAAAATGTAATATATTTGAACAGTTAGAAAATAGAAAATATAATGGGGGGGAGGTGTGTGTTCAGAACATATTTTCAATTTTTAAAGCAATCTACCAAGCCTGTATACTCCAATTTACATTTTACTACCTTTTATTTTTACACAGAAAAAAAATATTTTTTTCTACTTTTTCATAAGTATAGTTTTTAAAAATTGTTGCAAAGAACATCTGTGTATATGTCCATTTCAACTAGAATAGTGCTAAAAACCTGAAAAAAACACTGAAAGTGTAGATTGATTCTATGGCACTCATTCATACCTTTAGCCACTCTGGCATAATGCCACAAATTTGAGACATATTTTCAGCTTCTACTCTGAAGAAGCAGAGCACTGATGTTCAATTGAGTTTTAGAGAAATGTGCAATTAGAACCAGCAGTATACTGAGTTCTGTGCATTTTTAAGATAAATCAGACCCCCAACTGCAGTGCTTCATAACCAAACCTTCAGAGCTCTACAATAAATCTGTGTAGACTATTTATCAAGCCTTTTGAAATAATGAAAGTAAAATTACATGTTCTGCAAACTGGGATAGATGTCCACACTTATTAAAACTCATAATTTAGTATGAGTGTTAATTTAGTCCTTCATTTTCAAATTAATTTCTCTGACAAAAAGAATAAATTACACCAATTTTCTTGGCTACCTAAATTTTTTATTTTTAGCCAAAAAAATGCCCCCTGCCAAAAAATTAGTTTTTAAAATAACAGATATTAGAGATATTAGAGAAAAAAAAAACAAAACCCTCTCATATAGAACTCTTCCATCCATGAAAAATTGGTTTTCAATGAAAAAATTCAGTAGAAATGTAGAAAATTCTAAGGAACATTCAGGAATGTCCAGAATACATGTCAATATGTTTACAGTGATATGTGATATTTTTAGGTGGATACACACATGTCAATCAAGTATTGTAAGATGACACATGTATTCAGAATGTAATATTGTTTCTGGTTAAAGGAGCATAGTAGGTTCTTTATGGAGAAAAAAAAAAAAAAAAAAAAAAGGGGTATTTATGACATCCAAAGGGGAAAAATAAAACCTAAAACAAACACTAAAAATTTAACTTGTTCCCCTGCTGGACTTAGTGTAAAATGTTATTTTTATATATATAAAATATATATATGACATACATATATAGTGTATGAGCTAGTAAGAGATGGAAAAAACAATTCAGATAAAATCTGAATATCTTAAAATCTGTTTTTATTTCAGAGATAGGAGAAAATTAAGAATGTGCAATAATGTGAGGGTGAAACTGTTAGAAGCACCTGAAAATTTTATTTCAGTGCACTTATTTGTAAATATGTTTAACAGCGCATACAAAAAAGCAGTAGAGAAAGTTCTTTATACAAGCAACACCTGATCTCTACTGCTCAGATGAGTCTAAACACAGGCTATTTTTGCAGAAGTAATTGGAATTCACAATTAAATCTTTCTTAAAGCAATCAAATATCAGATAGCAGAGCTGGGTGTTTTGTTCATTTCTGAAGGCCTATTTTATTGGACTCAGATATTCTCTTTGGGGTGGTATCACATGTGAGCAGAGAACATACTTTTTGCATGTTAGCTTGCAAAGGAGTGTGCTGAAATCCAGGGCTGCCTTGGTTGAATTTTGCCTCAGAATTCAAGGTATTTCAAATTTCACTACAAATTTGGTCTTGCTTCTTTAATAACATGATAAAATTATGAAAATTACAGGTTTTATTGTATCTTCAGATCTAATAATTTATACTTCAACTGATGCTAAGGACAGCCATGGCCAGTCCAACACCATTGATTTTTGTGTATTTCCATTCTTAATAGGTTTTATATGTGAAGAAAAAGGAAAAATATACACATCTAAATCTTCTGGTGCTGACACTAGAATAATAGCAATGTATTTTTATGTCTGTAAAAGTACCAAAAACATTGCTCAAATAATTTCTGTGAAAGATGAAAATTGGAAATAATTGTGTTATTCTTTTTTTTGCAATGAATGCTTATTAACTGGCATTAATAGAAATTGTGTCCACACTCAAATCAGTGAAAAAATCCCTAAGCAAAGTAATGGCAGCGGAGCTTAACTAATAAAAGCAGTTTAAAATGAATCTAGAAGGAAATTAGTACTGTCTGGAATGGTTATTAAAAGCATATTGAGAAAAATATCTGTATATTTTTCCACATATTTAGTCAGACAAAATAATAATATTTATAAATTGAAACATTGTTTTTCTGTTCAGATGAAGCAGTACCCAAGTAGCAAGATATCCCTCTTGAAGTCAAGCAAGTATATTTTAAACAATTAACAGTGAACTATAAATCTAAGTATCAGCAGAAATCTGTTCAGTAGTAGAAGAAAGTCAGTGTCAAATGACACATAACGGCTCCTTCTGTAGACTGTTCTTCAGAAGCATTATTTTCTGTATATAACAGTTGCTTTGGTGATCTACTTCTGTGGTTTCATGGGAAACCTCAATCCTGTCATTCCTGCTTTTCCCTTTACTTTTCAAAAATAAGAAAAAAATTAGGAAAGAAATACAATCCTTTGCTTTTCTTCTGACACCAGTCACTAATTTGCTGATTTTTTATCTGTATCCTTTGTGCTTTACTATTAGCACCAAGGGTGTTTACATATAATGGCATTTTCAAGGCCAGATCCAGAGCATGCACCATTTTTGTTCTTAGGCCTATTCATTAGGCCCATAAAACTTCTGGGAAAATGAAACTGATGATTTGCAATATTATGGAACATAATTTCTAAATTATTTTGGTGCTGCTGCTGTGTCAAACCCATTGTACATCAATAGGATCCTTACTTCTAAGTCACGTAAAAATATTTAAAAACATACATGTAAGAGGCAAATCCTGATAAAGGGAAAATAAAGATATGGCACTGCAGAGTGATAAAAAAATTAAAATTTGCCCAAGGCTGAATACTGACAGAGGAGTCCAGATTTCTCAGCAGTGACATTTGTGCTCTTAATAATCATTGCTATAAGTCACTTACCACTTCTCAGTGGGAAGGCAGTCCTGCTCAGTGTGTAGTGACAAATGCATGATGTGGGGCAGCCCTTGGAGCTCCTATTGGAGAGGAACAGAGAATGTAACTTCTCACAATATCACAGCTGAACCTTGGAAGAGACATAATTAATGATTTTATAAGTAAGTCACCCACTGCAGACTGAGTAGCATTGCAGTTAGTTTCGCTCAGACCTAAAAATTCCCTAAACTATGAAAAGCATTCACTTTCTAGATTTCAGGAAGGGATTAATGCCTGTGAACAGGCAGTTCCAGGGGAAAGCATCTCATAGCTAAGCAGTACCTTGTTCTGTAGGTCTTTGCAGCTTCTTTTGTGTTGGTTAGTATCTGTGTAACACTTTTCATCCTCGAAAGATTGAAAACATACAGACAATAATTAATCTTCCCTGAACTGTTATGAGGTAAGTAAACACTGTTAATCCTATCTAATGAATGGGAAAACAGCATAGCTGGGTATTCCTGGTCAAATTGAAGTTGGTGAGTCATAATTTCACCTACAGAATTTAAGAGGTTTGTTTACATGTGATGTTTGTACCATTTTTAACTATGTCAGCTTGAACTTAGTAAGGTTAAAAAAGGTACAAGCTCTAGAGTGAATACAGGTGAACTGGTATACAAACATTTCTACTGCAATAGCTTATTCACATTTGATTATTGTGGTAGAAGAACTGTTATAGTAATACAGCAGCATCCACTCTACTGTCTGTACTGATTACATTATTTTGGTTAAGAAAAAGTTGTTCTCAACTAAAATAATCTTGCAAGTGTGAAAACAAATATAGGCCTGGTCCTTGATGAAAAAAAGAAACAAACAATATAGCAATGAAAAAGTTAGCTAGCTTTCTCATTTCCCTGCCTTTACTACTTTTTGCTTGCAATCTAACACCATTTTGTTGTAATCCCAAGTGTGCTGTGCCTCACTGTGTCTGCATTTTTATACATTTTGGAATATGTGGGCGAGAACACAACCAGATCAGTTGGTTTCTGCGACTACTTTGATTGTCATTGTTATATTTGGATGAGAAATCTGTGCTGGTGGATTGGAAAATACACTCAGGGATTCTGCTTCTCCAGTCTCAAGTAACCAGAGAATAGCGGCCATGAGCTATCTCCAAGGTGCAATTCGTAGTTCCATTTGCAAATACAGTATTTGGGGAATTACAGCTAGCTCTACAGTGTTCATATAGGTATTAAACTTGAGTTAGGAGAAAGACTGGGAAGGATTGTAATGTATGCTTTGGTTCAGTTCAGCCTGCAAGGACAAGGCAGCCCTGACAATATAATTTAGAAGAACTCTACTGCTTATTAATCCCAAATTACAAAGGACAGGAGTAACCTGCTGTGTAGAACACAGCTTCCCTGCTTTGTGAATAGTTTTGATAGATGTTAAGAGTAATCTTTCTTGATAAGGTGAAAGATTTTTTATACTGTGTCTAGTTTGCGGGTTATATGCGTGCCCTGGTATGCTGATTGACTCTTCTAGACCTGTCCAGAGCAAGCCCACCTTCTTCTTGGTACACTTTTGATGGGAACCAAATCATGGAAAGCAGGGGACAGGCATTTGGGGCACATCCAGATCTCCTCCTGACATTGAGTCAAGCAGGTCATGCACTGAGGTTCCACAGTTTGAGCATAAACTTAGTGGCTCAGGAACCAGCAAAATGCCCAAACCCTGCACCTCAGAAGTCACAGCTCCACATGGCTCCACAGTTTGCACATCGTTTCAAACGCCTCTAGGCTGGAGGAGAATTCCTTCTAATGAGACTATTTACCTCATGAAAACTATACCTACTAAGTTCTACCACTTGCCATATGTCAGTGCTATTGCTGTTTTATTAATAGAACAGGATAAAAAAGGCAAAATTTAGTTTCAATGTAAAAGATTGTAGAAATATTCCTAGGCATATATTTTTTACTCCAAATAGATAACTAGATGATGAACCATGTCCAGTTTCCTCAATCTCATTTAAAAATTTAATTCTGCTTGGATTTGGATCTTGCCAGAGTTCTTTTTCCACTGTGGTAATAATAGAAAATATCACAAATGAGCACTACCTTTTTCTTACTCTTAAGCATTTCCATTAATCATTCAGTTTTCTACTTGTATGAATATTTAGCAGCCTGCAGCATTTTTTAAGAGACCGACACATCTGAAAACCATTATAAGCTCTTAACTTTCTAACCCTAATGATATTTAAGATGAAGATTGCTCACGACAAGAAGATGAACATTCATGACAAGTTCTCCTTGAAGAACAACCACCACTGATAGAATAAATTTCTCTGCCCTTTTCTGGTATTTGAATTACATGTTGCTTTCACTTTTTGTTATAGATGGGTGTCAACTAGTTGGCTGCCTCCCAGCTTCTGTTAGCAGCTTTCCATGTTTTGATAAGTCAGTTCCTTGGCAAAATTGAATCCTCATCAGAGAGGAGGAAAAAAAAAAAATATATGTTTCAAGTAACCCGGGTCCCCTTTTAGATAAGTAAAGCAGCCATGTGGTCTGTTTATCAGAACTGCAGACTGCAATAGCAGATGCTTCTGTACCACCTTGCTTACTGAACAACACCTATTGCATAGAGCTCCACTAAGAGACGGATAGAGCATGAGGAACTCCAACAGCAAGGCTGTAGCAAGACAGGATTGGTTTAACTTTGTGGGAAGAGGACTGTAAACAGAAAGAAGGCCTTTAACCTCAATTTTCTACTAAAATAGGTCATGAGTTACATGCTCAGATATTATAATTGTGTGTGTGTTGTGCTGATATTTCTCTATAGCATAAACCATATTATTGTTAATACGATTCAGAATGGCTCTTTTATTTTCTACTCAGTTGTACTGCAGTACACAGTTTAGAACTTTGTTCTTACTACACAGGATTCTGTCCTGTCTCTCTCTGTACATCTGGATAACATGGTAGAAATGCACACAAAGTGAAAGACAGTAATTTTAAAAATTTCATCTAAAGAGTATGAGATATAACTCAGAAGCCTCAGCCAAAATAATGTATATTACCTTGTATGAGACAGTTTCACAAGAGCACAAGAGTAGTAGTAATTCTCAGTTCTAGCAATGTAATTTTCCACCCTCCAGTTGAAGATAAGATTAAAGCAAGGGCCTGACCCTAGAGTATCACTCGTGTTTTGAGATCACGAGATTACATCAAAATCTCAGACTGTAGACATTTCTAGCGCTTGAGGAGAGCAAGAGGGCAGGACATTGATATGGACATTAATAAGTCCATAGAAAATATGGACTTTAATATGAAAAGATGTTTTACTTATTTGGATATTTCCCTTTGTGTATTCTCTATGAATTTTAAGAAATCCACTATAATGCAGAAACATTTTACAGTAGTGTCCAGAGTGTATTTAGATATTGCACTAGGAAAACATTACACTCCAAGCCATGACAATACTATGATTTTTAAAAAATTATGACTCCAGATGGGATTGTCTCCTGACTTTATTCATTCCAAAATGAGGATGTTACACCACTCTAGTTTTCTAAGCTCCTTCAAGGCTGAAGAAAGGCATCTTGAGACTTCACTAGTGAGGGAATCTCAATAACTCAGGCAAGAAATCTAACTTTTAAGCAGCTAAAGTTGGTGAAATGAAACTGGATCTTGCTCAATGAGGAAATATAAGACTAAACCCTTTGTATTATCTTATGGGGAGTAATCCTTTATTTCAGAGGCTGTTCCAGTAATGACAGAAATGATAAAATTACACAGATGAATGATCCAATGATGTAAGAAAGAATGA
Source organism: Scolopax mira (assembly GCA_004320125.1). Lineage (NCBI taxonomy): Eukaryota > Metazoa > Chordata > Aves > Charadriiformes > Scolopacidae > Scolopax > Scolopax mira. The sequence continues at coordinate 77,460 of BJBW01002588.1, forward strand.
GCCACCAGAAACCTAAACCAAAAAAAGCCATGATTCATTATATTTTTTTTCCCAGTGCTGCTGTACTCTGTTGGAAGGAGATGGTAGACAAGGAACTGTAATTTCTCATTTTAAAGAGTGACAAGACTAATAAACCCCAGGTATTTCTAGTACATTTAAGCCAGTGTAAAATTTTACAGTAACTTCTTTGTGATCAAGGAAGAAAAAATCCAAACCAAACCATCCCCAAAAAAACCTATTAAAAACCGAACCAAAACATAGAGTTACATTATCTAATTTCCATAAAGCAGATTTTCAAGGAAGATCACACATATTTTGTAATTACTAGATTCAGTGACATTTCTGGCAATCAAGGCTATCCTACATTAAGCTACACTTTTAAAAAAAAATCTCATGTTCTGTCATGAATTACAAAATTAATAAGAAATTGATAATTATATTATGCTATTATGCTTAAGTTTTATGTGGTTCTAATAATGTTGAAGATCTGATTGTACTACAGATAAATATTCTAAATATTTATTTTACAAACATTGATTTTCAATACAGTGCTCTTACTGATTACTCAAAATTAATGCCAATTTCAGTTTCTATAAAAAAAGTCTAATTGCCACTGCAAAGAATGAAATATCACAGTCTCAAAATCTACATAATTTATCTCTATGGAACAAATTAATTCTTCATCTTTATACATTTTTAAGAATTAGAAGATAAGGAACCTTTGCAAATAACATTTATGTTTTCATGTTGATAGGAATTACTAATTTGATTTAACCTGTTCAAACTGCTGGGAGCTGAAAGTACCATGCATATGCCAGGTGCTTTTTCAAAGTTAAAACACACTAAACCCGTTACACTGGTGGAAGGAAGCAGCTTTGGTTTTTGTTTTATATAACTTTATTCCCTTTAAAAAAGAAATCTATTCTATTTAAAGTTGCCTGCGATCAAGTTTAATGTTGAACTCTGATGAAAAATCAATCATTTTATAATGGTATGGCTGAGACTGTAGGAATGGGTGAAAGTGCCTATCCATTTTGCAGCTGAGCCTGGCTTATCTGAGTTAGAAACATTATTTTCTGTTTCAGTGTAGACACACTCGGGGAAAAAAAAAAAAGGCTCATGCTTCAATAAGGGCTGAGAACTCATCAATGATGTCAGGCATCTTCTCAGGTGCACAGCTCTTTTGTGGCCCAAGGAATGCAGTAGTATTCCTTCCCACTCTTTGTATGTAGGTGTTTTACAGCGACAGAATAACAAGCTTTTTTCCCCTCTGCAGCCAATCGAGAGGCAGTAAAAGGTGATACAGTTAGGTGTAAACCTAGGCTGAGAAGTTTAATTTCAGTTCCATTAGCTTTGCCATCTGTTTCATCTCAGTAATACAAGGTACTGACAGATGGGGTTCTGCTCTTGAGTTCATGCTGTTAAACACCGAGCCATTGGCTAATAAACTTACTGCCATTCATGATCAAATTAATGGTAAGACTCTTCTACTCCCCACCTAGATACCTAGGTCCTACATAATAGGATCTATGATACCTTACATCCTTTCACTGGCTCGTCCCAAAGAGAGGAAAAAGGTGTTTTTTCTGCATATCTGGAAATACTGGAGGGCATCCCACTCTGGAACTGGGCATGACTGAACAGTAATTCATGTCTGGTGCAGAGTCCAGGTAAGAGAGGGCTGATCACAGATCCTCTTGTGATACAACTAGGAGTCTTGGGCTGAGCAAGGAGTATTTATATTTATTTTATTTTCTTATGCCACAGATGTGGGAGCTGAATGATTACAAGTAAAGCATTGCTAAAATAGTTTGTGAGTTATGGTTAATCTGACTAAGGGGCTTGTCTCAGCTAACTCATGTGCAGTTAAACACATGAAGTTTACTGCCACACAGATCTGAGATTCATTGATTCAAGAATAATATTTATTATCTGAACGTCTACATTGGAATCACCCCAGGCTCATTTTCTATAGTCAGTGAAGAGAAATAAATGCTTCCAGGAAATACTTTCATACTATAGTAGATGTCTAGGTACAGATAAATCATACTATTCCTCCTCGTTGACATCAAAATGGCTTTATTTCAGTAAAAATAATAGCACATCTCACATCAAAACTTGCACTATTTTTCAGATTATTGCTAACATTCTAAAATAATTAGTTTAAAACTACTGTGTAACTCCATACACTGCTTAAATTACTTGACCTGTGCTATTCCAGTTGCAGAATCAGAGAGAGATAGATTCCTGGAGAGACCTACTTGTTTGCCAGCCAGAGGAAGAGAGCTGGTGTTTCCCAGGGCATGAGGTACCAGGAACTGGGTCACTGAAACTATCTGAAACTGTCTATGTGCTGGTCTTGGGAAAAAAGACCTATGTGCAACAGGAATCAGTCTTCCCTATTGTGTGAAGGGGCAGATGTGGGCTCTCAGAAAAAGGGGCCTTCCTTCCTGTTGGGATAGAAATTAATGGTGCAGAGTACTTCAGATTAATTTCCAGAGTTGATCAAAGCTGAAAGAGAGGTTTGAAACTAGCAAGATATTAGATCTCCCTACTGCTACTCTCTTTAAAACAGACAAACAGCAAAAACAATTCCTACAAATATATCCTTACACAATGTGAGGCACCAAGTCAAAGAACTTCCAGAAAGGAAGACACAGACTGTTTCATTAAGCATAACAAAACCTTTTTTAGGAAAAGAATCCTGTTGGTAGAATACATCAGAAAAGAGTGGAGACACGCCTATGAGGAAAGTAGACAGCACTTGCATTCCCTACCAGGGATCCATGGATGGTATATAAAGGAAACCTGTCACAATGAGATAGGAGTCTGATAAAAATAACCTCCCAAGTACTTCACTAACTCACTGCTGCAATAGCCGTAAAGTAAGTCTCTGCTAATCACTGTGGTTAGAGTTCTAAATTTCTTTCCCAGATTGTTTATTACAGATATTATTATTTACTACAAATGTTAGTTGCACTTGTGTTTTTTTGCTTCAAACTGAAGTAAATAATTTTTTCTCAGATCTGAAAAACAAACAAACCCCCACATTTTAAATGACTTTTTAATGATTCTTTTTCTCAGAATCTATATTTATTCTGGACAAGGGGAGTTTAGGACAATACGCTTATACCACTTTGGTCAAAAGGATTTCTTGTAAAGGTATAATGCACTATTAAGCATAAGTCCTTACATACAAGAGTATTTTTGAAGTTGCTCTTTTTATGTCAATTTTTCTAGATATGACAGAAATACTCTTGCAAGCATTTTTTCATTTGCATAAGTTTATACAATTTTTCCACAGTAACAGGTTTGATTTATTGCTTCTGTCTGTAGATTTAGAGGGACTCAGATCTATTCCATTTCTTAAAATCTTTTCTTTTCTTTTCTTTCTTTCTATCTTCAGTGTTGTCAATTGGTCATTTTCCCCCATAGCAGAAAAGATGTCAGGGTATATTTAACCTTTCATACAGTTCTCCCCCTCCCTTAGCATTTTGTTTGAGCTCATTTCCTTCTGTAGGATTCACTTCCAGTTCTGTTCTGAAATCCAGGCATAGAAGTATCTGTTATGCATTTCACTTCTGTGCCTCCAGTTTCTTGTGACAACACAATAAAGTGCCATCCATGTAATAAATCTGAAACATTGCCATTTCATTTAGAAATCCTTATTAAACAATGTCCTTCTATTGAAAAAAATTGCTAAGGAGTAAATTAAATCCTTAAAAAAATGAGAAAAATTTTATTAACTTTTTATGTAGCAATGACCCAGTAAAAGGAGCAATTTTTGAAGGCAATTCATGAAGGGGCAAGAATATTGACATGAATCAGGAATATACTTACCCAAAGCAAAATGAAAAGAACATCCCAGCTTCAAAGAGCTTACAGTATATAATCAAAAGTACCAACTGGAGACAGTAAACTGTAAGAGCACAAAAAAAAAAAGAGACATAGGGATCCTGGTACAGCAGAAGTATAAAATTTTCATGTTTTAGAATCATAGAATAGTTTGGGTTGAAAGGGATCTTTAAAGGTCATCTAGTCCAATCCCCATGCAGCAAACAGGGACATCTTCAATGTCCTATCCAACCTGACCTTGAATGTTTCCAGGGATGGTGGATCTGCCACCTCTCTGGGCAATCTGTTCCAATGTTTTGTCACCTGCATCGGATAAAAATTTCTTCCTCATATCTACTCTGAATCTACCCTCTTTTAGTTGTCCTATCACAACGGGCCATACAAAATAGTCTGTCCCCAACTTTCTTATAAACCCCTTGTTCACTAAAGATTTCTCTAAAAAGGATTTTTAAGATAGATTGAAAGGACAATAAAGCCAGCTGTTTATAGACTGTTCCAATAAAAATAAGGGGGAATAGAAAATTAAACTTCAGAAGGAGAAGTCAAAGTTTTCCATTTAGATATGACAATAGAGAGGTACTTGGAGAGGTCTGTGAATGAAAACGAGTATGTTTGATATAATGGAGAAGACATAACCAGCAGAGAAATGGGAAAAATGGAAGTCATGATGAAATTCCTTAATAAGGCAGTCTGAAAGAGGATGGCTGAAAATTATTCTATTCTTAAAGCTCAGAAAGGTGTTGCAAGGAGATGGCAAGCTGCCATTTTATCAAAGTTTAAAGTTGAAAACAGTATATAGAAAATCTGCAATTATTAACATAACCTTGATTTTTGGATGATATTTGTCAAAATCTGATGATGCCAAACTAAGCACTGAAGTGTGAAGTGAGGTGAGGGATTGCAATGGGTTGGGAGAAAGAACGTTGAAGTGCTAGTTATTTATGTTAGAGAGACAAGCTGAGAATTTAAGATATACTTTTGGAATATGGAATTAAAGCACTACATTGCCTGCAAAAAGTTCAGAGTTAAATCTGCATCTATGACTGAAGTTAACATTAAGAAGATATAGAGAATGAAGAGTTCTGAATAAACCCTAGAAAACACATAAGAACATAAAGAAGAAAATATTCTTCAAAGGATACACTGCTTATTAAAGAGCTAGATGGAGATACAGGAAATGGCTCAATCTTGGAGGGCAATGTAACACAGAGGAGATTATGATGTGAAGAATAATTTGGTTAACTGTCAAAGATGGCTGACAGGGAGAATGAGCATGTGGATAAAGTACAATTCTTGAGATCTGGCTAGGAAATGACCATTTGAAAATCTGGTGACAAGCATTTAAGATCAGGCCAAGATGTGAAAGCTTAGAAAGGGGTGAATGCAGGTGTGAAAGAGGTTTGAATGCCACAGGGTCAGGACACATGCAGGAGAGGTGGCACAACGTCCCTGCTCATGTGCCCACCTTCCAGAGCAATTGGCAGAATCTGGCTGGCCCAGGAGCATGGGCACATCACAGGACTTGCTCTACAGCTTCTTTAAGCAGCTCTTTCTCTCACACCACTGCCAAACATGTTCACAGTTGAGACCACAGAAGGGACGATACCCACTGCTGTCTGCCAGGCAGTGAGAGGTGCAAATTGTCAAACTGTTGAACTTTACGGAGGGTGGTCTAAACATTCACAGAGATCTCCTCTCCAGAGGTCTCCAAAAAGGGTGCAGAGGCAGTGTATTCTGAGAAAAGAGCCAAAGGCAAGAGCAGACAGTCAAGGATTTGGAGGAGGAGATTACAGCCAAGTCAGGAGGTATCTGCTTATTGTGATGTATTTCCAGTGCAGTGCTCAGAGCTCCTGGGGTTTCAGCTCTGTCATTCGCAGAGCACTTTGCCATCTGCACAGCAAATGGTGTGAAAAGGTGTTTAATTCAAAGTGGCAATCATATAGAACAGTGAGTAAACGATGGACTCAGCAAGAGGGAATAGCTGGTTAAAATCATATATTTTTTACACTTCCAAAAAGTTTTAAGACAGTTGATTAATGTTAAATCCTCCTTGAAATTTTACTTGGTGCTGACCTCTATAAATCATTTGTAATCTCTCTCAAAAAAGCTTCATCGTCTGATAATACTAGTATTGAGAGTTTTCCTTTGATTTTTATCCCTTTATAACCACTAAAATAAGAAAGTAAATGGAATTGTAACTCTCTTCATCCACATGTAACCCTCTATACATCCAGTTTCTTGTATTTTGCCACTTTGTGTTAAAAGTTAAAGAGAAGTATTCAAGTCAGTCCATACCATATAATAAAGGAATACAGAGTGTGTTTGTCTATACAGCACATTTAATCATTGGGGTATAAAAGCATCACTGAATATATCTTGCTGTATTTGCCACAGATTCCTAAATGATAGATAGCATTCAGTATTAAATCTGACATATGGAACAGAAAAAAAAAAAAAAGGTATCTTCTGCTTCTGTTTAGGAATTAAAATATGAAAATATTCTCCAGTCCCTTGTGTGAAATTAAACTATATAACTTTACGTATTTATAACCTGATGTTTAACATGCTTTATCTACTGCAATGAAAATTTTAATGATGCATTAATATGTCTATTTTTCTTCATATTTTTCACATTCTTTTTCATTATGTGTCCTCTGCATTATATCTTCACCTTTTCAGCATCATTCCACTATGGTAAACCAGTTATTCTTAGGACTAACTAAACTTACTGTTATCAAGTGCTTTATTTACACTCCTAGCTTGACTTTTAATATCCTGATTCTTAGGAGCACTTACAAATTTCATTATGTTAATTAAAATTCCACTGTAGATTTATGATACAGCCAAACTGAAATTTAACAACAACAAAAAAAAGAAATTCCTGTAGAAATTCTGACATATGAAAATGTCCATTTACTATGAATTGGGAAAATAATACATTTTTGAAACTTTCTTCAGAATCTAATTAGTAAAAATTTGATTTGAAAACCTCATGATTATTGTGCCACAAAAAAAAAATAATTAAGCTTGGAGTTACTCTGAACAGAAGAAAATGAAATAATCTGTTTTTTAAGTTTGCTACTGAAATTTTTATAGAAACTGAAACAATGAAATACTTTTTTTAGACATACTATTCATATTATTTTTTTGGGAAAAACCCCACTTCATTGACAGAAAGCTACATATCTTATAATCTTTAAAAAATAGGCCTTTATTAGATGCCTAAACATGTGTTTAGGAACTTGAATTCAGACTTCTACTCTTTAAAATTTTGATTTCCTAGTTACCAGCACCATTCAGCAACTTCTTATAAGACTCAAATGCCTGATGTTCTGTTAGCTGTGATTATGGAGGACATAGGGCGTTTTGACTACAATGCAGCAGGCTTCACTAATTTTTTCATTTTATGGAAAAAGATGTGATACAATGAATATGTGTACATAGTAAAATGACTAAAAAATGTACATAGTCTTCAGTCTAATTTTTCACTGTTTTCATATGGAGCCATAGTCTGGCTTTGAAAGTACTATTATCAGGCCAGATAGAGTATCACAGTGCAAAATTTCCCTTGGGAGCACTACTTAGGAATTCCTAAAGTTTTCTCCCTTCATACTCATTGTTGCCACCTATCCACGGTCTCAAACTCACATTTTGGTTCTCACATGACACATCAGCTTGTAACTCCTCTGATGTACATCTCAAATTGTAGAGGGACCGATGTCGTCGTTCAAAACAGCGCCATGTAAACTCTTCCATTCTATGCCACATGCAGTGGAGTCTATTGTTCCAAGGGACTCTTGCAGGATGTGGTACCTACCTGAGACAAGGGTGAGCTTACCAATCACATATTTCCTTTGCATTTGTTTGGGGAAACAAAAAACAAGAACAACCACCTTTCCCTTTTTTTGTTCAAGAAACACTCATTACACCGACGAAGCATTTGGTCCCTGGCAATAAACAACTTTAAGCCTATGAGTAGTTCACCCGATGATCTATCTATACAAAAAATGCTTGAAGCACACTTCAGCATTGTACAGAATAACTTATATTTCACACAATGTATTTACTTGATCTTGTAGGGGCATTTGAATGTATGATACCATTTGCTGCTTCTTGCTGAGATTGCCTTGTAAATCATATACTTTGTTTTGAGAGGTTTTATAGGCCATTTGTGGGTGGAAGTGACGAGTCAATAAATAGTGCAGTTACATATTTGACGTATGGAAAAGGCAAATTGACTGAAAGTCTTAGAGTGATGTGAAGAGATAAAAATACATGAATATACTGCTGGTAGGTCTCGAAAATAAACTAGATTATTAAAACTAGCAGTTTTGGTAAACAAGAAAATGACAATTCATTTAGCCAATTGTGTGCATTCCTATTTCTGCTACCAGTCAGCCCAAATGAAAAGATGAACTGAACTGTGGAAAAATTCCAGACCACAGTCTCAGCCTAACCGTCTAGGTTCACAAATCCAAATTAGAAATCTGACTGCAGATGTTCTGAGCTCTACTCCTTTGATTTGTTCATCCTGGAATCTGACTCTGGGCCTGAAATACTTCAATAACAAAAACTTGTATTTTTAATCAGTAACTAGATGTTAAGTCAAGTAAGGTATATATTTTATTTCTCCTTTTACCTCCATTTTAAGAATAGCTACAGAAAACTGATGCTTCTTTTGCTTTTTTGTTCTTTGTTACCACTTTAACTTATCTTAAATGGGTCCAATTTTGTTACAGAAGTTAGTTTCAAATCTTCTACAAATTACACATTCTTTAGGGAAACAGGACTGAGAATTCCTTGGTATTCTTGAAAGCATCTTGATCAGTGGAACAGGTCTTTTTCAGCTATGAACTGGAACTGCTGTGTTTTCTAGTTGATTGGAACTATTTGTTCTCTCCAAAGAAACCAAAACCAAAACCCCCACCACCGACAACAAAAAAGATTTTTAATGTGCTTCTACTTCTTTTCAAAGCATTCTATTAATCCACTTCATATAATGCCATGTAGTTTCGGGTTTTTGGAAAATGTTGTGAAATGTTTGTGTAAAAAATACGTAGTTGCGTATATAACGCCTAATTTATCCTGTATACCTACAGATATCAAGCAGAATAGGTCTATGTCTTGAAGCAGAGTATCTAATATTTTTAAGAAACATGTAGTCTGTCTTTTGAAGATAGTTTTGAATAAACATATCTTTGGTGAACAAAATGAAATAACCATTTTGGAATGCATTCAGGCATGAAAGATTATGTGGTAGTCTTACAATGTGACTTCAGAGCAAGACACATTACAATCATAATCTAGGAGAACCACAACAGACTACGTTAGAGGACTGCCTTATAGTTGTAGGAGTAGTGTAGTTAGAATGAGGTGATGAATAGCCTTCTATATTGAGGCACAGTAAACTTAATCACGGCAGGACAACTGACGGCTTAGAGTCCATCAGTGGCTTAGAGAAATGGGGTTTTTGTCATAAAATATAGCAAGGGTGTCATATGCTCTTTTGCTTGAATAGGTCTTAGTTGGACTTATCATAGATTCATAGAATGGTTAGAGTTGGAAGGGAACTTGGAGATCATTGAGTTCCAACTTCCCTGCCATAGGGAAGGACACCTCCCACTAGACCAGGTTGCTCAAAGACCCATCCAGCCTGGCCTGTAATGCTTCCAGGGATGGGGAATCCACAACTTCCCTGGGCAGCCTGTTCCAGTGCCTCACCACCCTCACAGTAAGCATATAAAAATATTTTCTGTTCAAACATTTATTCCCAATTGAGTGATGTTCCACATCATTCCCTCAATGCAGAACACCTGCAGAACTTGAGGTTCACCGCCAATAATCTAATGCAGCAACAGCTGTTTATCAAGGACTTTTTGTCCATTCATTTAGAGCAGTGTGTAGAATGAAAGAATCCTTTTAGTTCCTTTAGGGGTATTTTGGTTTAGTTTTGTTTTCTTTTGAGGGGAGTTGGTTATTTAGATTTTGGCTATTTTAAATATCAACTGGATAGATTTGTGTGTGCTGGACATCTTTTCCTTGTTGTTTACATTATCTAACATCCCGTTGATCAACTTTCAAAAGAGTGTAACACCTGCTCTGTGCCTTCAGGATCTCAGAAATCATAGTGGATATCTACTAGGCTCTTGAAAATAAGCAGCATGCATGAAGGGGCTCAGAGCTTAAGCAGGAATAGATGCACGCTCCCAGCTATTTTTACAGCTCTCTGACACCAGTCACACCTTGTAAATATCTGGGCCTGGTGTTGAAAACAGAGCGAAATATCTATACTTTTGCATGATCGGGGCCTAACCTATGCTATACCTTAATATATCTTTTTCAAGCAGTCCACAATTATTTGTTTCACCTTTATCTTTGGCTGCTTTTATGGTATGCAACTAGTCATCTGAGCCATATGACACTGCTGCTGTTCACTGACAGGATGACAACCTTTGTAAACAAAACAAACAAACATCAAGGAGATTTCTAGATAGTTACATGAGCACTTTCCCCCTGCAATCTTTTAAATAGCAGATATTGGCAGCATTTTATAGAGTTTTAATTCTGATATACAATTGCAAGAACTAACCAGGATAGCTCATAGAAATATTTGCCAAAAATAAATTTAGAAAATTCAAACTAATATTATTATCTGTTATCTGAGTGAATAAGTTCTTAGTTTTAATAATAAACATTTGTTTTAACACAAAAAAATAAGTTCTAAAAAAAAAACAACACGGAATGTACAAGTTCTGCTTTATCTGCATGTCACAACTAAAAATACAGGGTTAAAAAGAGATAAATTTCTTAAATTTGGTCAGTTTTGTCTCCAATATCTAATATCAGCACCTTGTAAGTAAGCATTTTCCCAACTAAATGACCGTTTGGATTAGATACTATAGAGCTAGTTAATTTGATATATCTATTGTTTTTTTCAGTAAAGTGTTCGTAAATTGAAAATATTGTATGCTTTTTGCACTGTTTTTGAAATGAGACTGTGTCTTGAAAGACTAAGACAACCTTTTAAAAGTCAGATAAATGTAAACTCATCATTTAACTTAGCAATTAGCAATATGTTTAACATCTATTCAGAATTATTTTTTCTCTGGCAAGAACTATTATTCTACTTTTTTTTGTTTCTTTTCTTTTTTTTTTTTTTGGTGGAAGGTTGTTCTCTGGCCTTCAGTCTTGATTCCAGTACTATGACCCATCAATCTGTCATACAATGCCCTAATATAAGCCCAGGAAACTGAAAATGTAATAACAAGTTTCTATATTGTTAGTCTTTTTGCCCTTATCATGACAGAGAATTCTCTTTCACTTTTTGATATTTTTATATTTTTGGCTGATATGTTCACTATCATGCTTAATGCCATTTTGTAATTCTGTAGTCTCCCCTATTCTCTTAACCAAAACTCGCCTAAAGTTTCTCTATTGAACTGACATGAGATTTAAGGAGTAAGAGATTTCCATTTTGTTGTGTTGATGTTTATCTCTAGTAAAACAGAAATTGAAGCTGTTGTATATTTTCAGACTAGTAAAAGTAGAATTAACCCTTCTATTCAACAGATGAAAAGTTGCTAAGTATAACTACAGGGAATAAATAAAGTTTTGCAGTCAAGAGACGAAAATACAGTTGTGCAAAAGGAAACAAGAGTCTCTTTGCTCTACTCTTGCCCCAAGAAAACACATTGTGCAGGTGTAAAATTAGAACTAAGGACGGATGTCATATGGTAGGTCCCTCAGGCTGCCTGACAGCCAGCAAACTGCTAAAAAAGGGGTAACAGCTGCTTCCAGTAAAACCGCAATGAAGATGGAAGTGGATTAAACCCAAATTTGCTGCCCAGATCTCAAAGGAACAAATATGGAAAAAAGGCATCCTGCGCCTGAGGAAACTGCTTAATACCATCAAATGAGAGAGCTCCAATAATGTATCAAAGACAAAATACAAGATAGTTAAGAGACACTTGGAAGTCAGAACCGCACAAACTTCTCACACTTGACGTAGTAGGCCATTTTGAAAAGTGTTATGCCAGGGAGATAGCTGCCTGGAAATGTGAGTACATCAACAAAAATATCAACATACTATAACTAGAACATTGCAATAAACACTTAAAATCACACAATACTAACATCAGTCTGCTGCACAAACTAACTAGCTACATTTAATTTTCTGTTTAGAACATATGAAGTTATATAAAGAAAGAGAGTCTTTTTAAAGACTCTTTATGCCTTTAAAGGCATAAAATAACCCATGATTGGGTTGAGCGAAATCCTGTTCTTTATATCAACGTCAAGAAAACACAGCAGAGACTGTATTTCAGTGCTCGTTGCCAGAGTAAACCCAGTTAAGGATCACATTAGCATGATTCACTGATCACGTTATTGTACATGTTTTGTTTTTACTGTTAGTACAGAACTTCGTGCTGGAGAAAAAGTTCTAAGAATGTGGAAGAAACACAAAGATATGATTCCCACCCTTCTTTTTTTTTGTTTTATTTATTTTTCTTTTTTTTTTTCCTAATATGAATTGTACCTGTTACTGGTTTAGGAACTAAGGTTTTTGGGGGATACTGTTTTGATTACATACTGTTTAGGAAGCATATCTGGAAACATCAATATACATGGCTTAGTTTATGGGAAGAAATCATTGTGCTGGAGGTACAAAACAGGAAATTCATAGCATTCAACTATCTTAAAGCCCAATCGTGACTATGGATCATTTTTTTCTGTTATATTTCATTGACTTTAAATCTCATACTGAGATTTGCTAGACAGATTTGGTGACAGAAAGACAGCAGATAGATGGAAAAGGACCAAGAGAGCAACGGAAAATACCTAAGCTTGATCCACAAATTTTTGCCCCCTAGATTTGTCAACATCGAATGTGAGAAAGCCATACCCCAGCTGAAATCATTCTGCTATGGGGAAGACCCTTACACAAATGTATCTTTTATAGCAAAAGAGGGTTTGCCAGTTTATAGCATATTTTTCAAGAAGGTAGCAAAACTACTGAGGGAGAAATTCCCTCTTCTAGTGTACACACTGCGCTCTGAGGCACTGCTGGCATAGTTATGCCAATATAACTCTAGAGAAAAAGGCGGCAGCTTCTCACGTTAGTCTGTATTTATAGCTCTGGGTTAGAAAGAGATTGAAAAGGCCATTAACACTTGTATGTAAAATGCACTGTTCTCTGTAATTTCTGCTTCAAAAATGATGAGAAGCACTCACTGTGAGGGCTCAGTTTGGTGCAGCTCATGAATGCAATGTCATGTAAGACTTTCCACTCTGATTTTGTATTTCTAGTTAGTAAAACACAGGCGAGTTAAAACTCAGAGAATATGTTTTTCTTGTAACATTTTTATTTGGGATAAGGCTGAGGACTGTCACCTACTTACTTTAGCCATTTTCTGACCTTGAGTAAACAGCATCACAAATTGCCGTTAGTGGCCATCAGATATAAGAGTTGCTTTAAGCTGTATCTTTCAAAACAGTGAGCTTTTTCTTCCAAAGTAATCTTCCTCATGTAGGAGAAAGAAAAAGTGAAAGGGTTTTAATGTAGCAGGGCTTTACTTGGTGTTAGAGTTAGGTAAATGGCCTTGACAGTAGCCTGCAAGTTGTGACAACATGTTGAGGAATTTGTAAAAGGAACAAACAAATATTGTAAGGTTGAAAGTGTGTTGGAACTTTAAAATGAAGCTAAAGTTTTTAGAGATTGAGACAATCATGTTACACTTAGTTTTCTTTTCTTCCTGATACAAGAGCAAAAATATGAAAATAAGGTGTTGGAAAACTCTCATCTTCTTTAATTTTTTATATACTCTGAACCAAGAAATATTGAAATTACAGTAACATTAAAAAATCTGTTTTAAAAAATGCATAGTTAGATTAAAGAGTCTCAGATAAACTTTCAAAAAGAATGCAAAGCTTTAGCTGCTGCTTCAGACTACTGGTGCAAAAATTTGTGATAATGAAGTGCAATGTGATTCAGGGATTCAGGTCCAGCATTACATGACTTCTTTTCTGTATTATTTGGGTCCATACAGCTTTTCCAGTTTTTCAGAAGAGTGATCCATTTTGCAGTGTTTAGAGATTTACCATGCAGAAATGAAAATACCAAAAAAAAACTGATAAAGAGGGTCTAGGTTTAGGAAGTGGGAGACTCAGACTTGGTAATTTCCTCATAAGTACTTTAACTACCTGGTGATTGATTATTATAGGCCAGGCTTGTTCAGCCCTTTTTGCTACCTGTTTAAAACAATCAAGTATTCACCATTGTTTATTTATATATTTTTTTCCATTCCAGGTGACTTTTGCAGTCATTGACATATAAAGTCAAATAGATACTCTGATTTTTTAGCTATAAGTACGGAGAAAGACACAGACTCTAAAGCCAAATAGTTCTATCCTAGTCCCAAAGAACATACATGATTTTGATATATGTCCTTGAAGTATCTTCATGGAGAATTTTGACAATTATGGAGCCGGTGTCTTCTCCTGAGGGGAAAAAAAAATGTTTTCAAAAAGTAAACTCCAAACAGATCTCTATTTGGAGCACCTCAGTTCTGACCTAGTTGTCCCCAGTCCTGCATCTTTAGCTTTGCACTAAAATTTGCTAGCACTTTTTATGCTCTGGACCATATATGAATCAGGTTTCTTTTTACTTTTCTCAAAAGTCCCACAGGAACATTCATACAGGATTGACCATCTCCTTTCAGTTTACTCACTCTTTACAGAAGGAAAGAATAAAATACAAGCTCTGTTCATGCACATTCCTGCTACATAATGTCTTTTTTGAAAAGGGCAAATTTTACATTTAGAACACTCATGATTTACAAGATATGGGGTAAGTTGGTTTTTTTGAGTCATGATGATTAGACTACATTAGACTACTGTTTTGTCTAACTGTGTAATCAAATACAGTATAAGCTCTCTGTTGCTAGCAGCTTGCAGGTACCAAAACCCAAAAAAACTCACCCAGTAATTAATAAAATATGCAAGTACAAATTCAGGAGCAATAATTTTAAAATACCAAAGCTTTAAAATTATTTCAGCCCAAGTCTCATTAAATACACATTGAAAATCAGGGCTTTACAGATAAAATCACACAGTAACTTTTAAAAGAGAAGCTTATATCATAGTAAAGAGCAGTTAAGTTTTCGCAAAACCTGGCAATTTATGCAATATGTGTACAGTCAGATATGTAAAGGGTAACTTTCTTAAATGGATCTGATAGATAACGTTACAGAAAGGGGGCTGATGCAATTTATTCTGATAAGCAAGTCTCTTTCATAAAGGAGCTCTTTTTTTTTTTGTTTTGTTTCGGGTGTGTTTTTTTTTTTTTTTATATGTAGGAGAACAAACACTTTGGTATTTAAAGTTCATCTTCAAAGCTCATTCCCTCATAGATTTTACATGCTGTAAGAATAATACAACGAACTAGTCTGACCTTCTGATACCATTCAGCCTCAGGAGCTGTATTTTCTAATTCCTGCACAAATAACCTGTGGTATTAGAACATAAGCTTCAGAGGGACATCCATCCTTAATTTTAAAGTTCAGGTAGTATTTGCTATTTATTTATTAATTGTTCTTTATTGCTGTATTACTGTAGTGCTCAAATAATCTTTGGCCAACAGCTATGAACCTGGACCCTCTAATACTGGTCCCTATGTTTCCTTCCCAAAAAAGCCATCCAGGCCAACTGTCCTTCCTAGAAAGAAGACAATCTTCAAAAGCAAAATCTTCTTTCAGATCGAACTTTCCTATTTATGGCAACAATTTCTAGCTACATATTGTGAAACCTAAGCCCCTTTGAAATTAATGTATGTGCTGCCATTGGCTTGATAGCAAAGGGTTGTGTTACTGAAAAAACCTACAAGTTTATAAGAGGACATGGTCTTTCTCTTACATCACTGATGAAGTTCTACTTCCTTCAATATCATTAGTAATCTGAGATTTGGAAAAACAGAGGGGTATTGTTAAGGAGAAATAATCTTAATGCTCACCTGGCTAGATTGGCCCATCTTCTTTACAGATGTATGCCTCAGAGAATTCATATAATACAATGCATTTTCATTTTGGATGTAAATAATTAAGGAAAGTGCTCTATTATGATCAGCTTGAAAATCTTACCTGCTCCTCGAAGATGTTCATTACCTATGTATATCACTGCTAAAGATCTATGATGATACTATTGCCTTAAAGTCCCAACAGGGATGTAATTCAGCAGTGAAGAATTAATCTCTTAAATATAGGCTTAATCTCATAAGTATATGCTTAAACGAATTCTTACCTATCAAAGAATTAAAAGTGGTTTTATGTCCTATTGACTTTGTAGCCTGTATCATTCAGTTTTGAATGGTAAAATAAATACAAAATAGAAATTCCTTTTAGGAACCCTAAATTTCTAATTTCTGCTTCTCAAATCAATTCAATATTGAAGGAATATATATAACAGGAAATGAACAAAAAGTATAGGCTATAGCTCCTGTTGGAGCACTTAAATGTTCTATAGTATCTGGATATTTCATCATTAATTTTCACCATTTTCCAAATGATACTTGTTATCTTCTGTGACAGTAATGTGAAGATAGATGAGCATACTTGTCAACAGCCTGTTAATAGATTCCCTCACCACTCCACAGCTACACTTGCCACACAAGTATCTTATACTTACAGGATACATATTTGTTTAGATTCACTCTGCCTGGTAAAGCACCTGGTGTTTCTAAAGTCCCTGCTTCCTTTTCCTTGAGGATCAACATCTTGGGCAGACTTCCAGCATGGCTACAGAAACTGCTCTTCCTTTTCATCCTCTACAACCCTTTTGCTGGGTGTTCAATGAGTTTGCTTCACTCTGCTCCACAGAAGCATACACTTCACTCAGGAGAGCATAAAGGTCAGTAAGGTGAAGGAAGGATGCTCAGTCCTACTGGTCAGTGGTACTGCAAGTTACTTAATGTGGGAGATGGGAAAGACACTTATATTTTCTCTCTGCTGCAGTGTAGTTCTATGCATGTTCATTACAGTATTACCTTTTAGATAAGTCAAGCTGAATGACAAAGAAAATCTGTAGATGAGTGAAGAAGACTTCCTTTTCCCATATTATTTCCCTTAAATGTATACAGAATGGCAGTCTATTTTCTTAGGAGTTAATTGGATGGGAGAAGCGCAGAAAAAGACCTTAAATAATGTAGTGTAGTAAGGAAGTCGTTTAGTTTATTTTTAGGATAGCCTAAAAGAGTAGGTAATCAGCAACCTTATTGCTTACTTTGGATTACATTTTGCTTATGTTTGCTAATGTTCTCAACTAGACTTTCCTGGACTAGATAGACACAGTGGGTTGAACACGTCTGGCTGCCAGATGCCCACCCAGCCACCCTCTCACTCCCCTTCCTCAGCAGGACAGGAGGAGAATGTAAGATTGAAAAACCTGTGGATTGAGATAGAAGACAGATTACCGATTACCCTCATGGACAAAACAGACTCAGCTTGACATATATTAATATATAATTTATTGCCAGTGAAAAGAGAGTAGAACAGTGAGAAACAAAGACAAAAACTAAAACACCTTCTCCTCACTCTCCCCTTTTTCCCAGCCTCAACTTCTCTCTTTCATCCCCAACTCCTCAACCTCCTCCATCCAAGCAGCACAGCGGGATGGGCAATGGGTGTCTGCGGTGAGCCCACAGCAGCTCCTCTCTC
>BJBW01002588.1:95225-116485 GCA_004320125.1 Scolopax mira
GCTGGAACCGGCTGTGTCCGGCACGGGGCAGCCCCGGGCCCTCCAAGGCCTTGCCACATAAAGAGCATGCCATGGATTTCAGTGCTTTTGGTTATCTTTCCTCTTGGAGACAGTAGAATATTATTCCAGCTGTAGCTGGAACATTTGCTGATGCGTTCTTCTCGTGATAGGAGGGTTTTATGTAGACAGGCTTTTAAAAAACAATCCAGCATTTCCCTATGTTTAGTAGTTTATCAAACAAAAGAAAAAAAACCAAACAACACTATATTTACTGTTTCTGATAAGTATTATTCATTAGAGTCCTCTTTAAGTTGAATGGTGTCGAAAAAATGGTGTCCTTTGTTCCTTAGCTTTCAACCTTTACCTTCCACTGATGGTCACGATCAGGGAGACCTACCTCAGAATCTCTTTGTGCTCCAAGCGTTGATGCTGTTTTAATCAAATCAAACTTCCAACTGGAGCTGGAAGTGAATTACTGGGTTTGCTATTGACTTTGTTGATGACTAAGATTTCATTGTCAAACCTTGTCAATATTTAGAAGATAGTTCCAGTCAGGGAGAAGAGCAAGTCCAATATGCATATGTGGGGAGCAGACTTTTTCTGAGCAGAAAATGCAGTTATAACAGACATCAAATTGAATGAAGAGGACCTGAGCCCTGCTTTTTGACACTGTTCAGAAAATATTCTGTACTTCTGTTTTCTTTCCTTTGCCATATTCATTTTCTTGGTGAATTTTTCTTACTCTGTATTTGAATACCCCACAGAGAGTTCTAATTGACTTATAGCTGTAATAATAAATAGAAAGAATAAACAGAATGTATATACAAATTTACCATTTCACATATGTAGACTAGCATTATATATTGGATGCTATTTCAGAATGCAGCTTCATGAGAGATTAAGTAAGCCTAAATGTCAGTGCACCCTTTGCTCTGGCACATTTGCTTATCTTGGCTCTCTGACGTGTCAATTCACTTGCAATGCCAGCAGAAGACTAACCTAAAAAAAAAAAAAAATTTCCTGCAAGCTCAGTCAGTTGAATTGATTCATTGGAAAGCCAGTTGAATACTGGAGCTGCTGCAGAGGGGGATGGAATTGGGGAACTGTTGTAGCTCATTTTAAATCAGTTTATGCTGTTCTAGAATTTTTTCTGATTCACCAAGAAAATAAACAATTCAGAATGCTTCATAGAGAATTCATGTCAGCCATGTTAATGTAACTTCTGTAATTTTAAAAAAATTATAATTATTTGATAAGTGATGTTTTTTGTAATGAGGTGGTTGAGTATTTGCAAACTAGTATTTGATAGGTTTTTTAACAACAGCAATCTATAAAAATATATAATGCTTGTATATTTCTCCCTCATCCCTAGTTTCTGATCACAAAAGAGTTGGCTAAATTTTTTTTTCATTCTACCTTGTAAAGAAAGAAAAAAAAACCTAGAAAATTATTTCTTATCACTTTCTTTTTTTGGTGGGTATCTACCTCTGTAGTAGTTAGAACATAACAGCAGCAAAAAGACTAAGCAACAGGTGGATTCACTGTTTAGCAGGGTGGTGAACCTAGTGACACAGGACACAGAAAAGGCCAAGGTACTGTATGCCTTCATAATTTTCTTATTTTTAAAATTGGTAATGTCTGCCCTTAGATGACACAGCTCCTTGAGACTGCTAGCAGGGTCTTTCGGAGTAACATAGTAACCACAGAATTGAAAGATACAGTTAGGGAGCAACTGAACCATCCGGACCTACAGAAGTCGATGGGTTGCATCCAAGGGGACTGGTGGAGCTGACCAATGTCACTGCAAGACCTTTACTGTATTTGAAAAGTCATACCAATCAGGCAACTTGCTGGCAATTGGAAAAAGACAAACATCACAATCATTCCAAAAACAAGAGGGAAAGAACCAGGGAACTGTGGCCTTACCTTGGTCCTTGAGGATGTTATGAAGCCATTCCCAAATTAATGAATGACAAGACATTAGAAGATTAGAAACAAGAAGACAAGATTAGAAACAGCTATCGGGAATATACTAAGGGTAAATAGTCTCTTAGCAAATCATGAAGAGAGGCCAGCTCTATGGACAAAAAGAGACCAGATGTTATTTTCCTTGACTCTATCAAGGCATCTTATTCTATCTGCCATGGTGTCATAATAGGCAAATTGGTGAGATATGGACTGGTTAAGAAGAGTAGAAAGGGAATGGAAATTTAGAAGGACCTCTGGCAACTAGTCTTTTAGTGATATTCTGTAGGGACTGATCCTGATACCAAAACTATAGGATTACTTCATTAATGACATAGAATATTAAATGAAATGTACCCTCAGGAAGTTCACAGTACATATGGAATTGTGGGTCAGGATCAATATGCTGCTGATGTGGTCTAGACAAGTTGGGAAAGATGAGCTGACAAGGACTTCTGGAATTAAACAAAGACAAGAATAATCCCATGCAACACAGACTGATTAGAAAACAGCTTGGCAGAGGAGAACTGAAGGGGCATGGTGAACAGTAAAGTGGAGTCAGCAATGTGTCTTGCAGAAATAGAAGGCTACAGCATCCTCGGCTGCATTTGCAAGAGTGTAGCAGGCAGACCAAGGGGAAAGTTATCCTTCCTCTCTACTTAGCATTTGTGCAATTGCACCTGGAGTATCACGACCCTGCTTTCAGCAGGGGTTTGGACTAGATGACCTCAGGGGAGTCTTCTCCGAGCTTAAGCATTCTGTGATGCTAAAAACATAATTTCGTACACATAATACCTAATTATTAAGACCAATGACATGCTATACTATGTTTTGAGGTTCTTAGGTGATGGAATGCTTTCTGGATGCTGAGAGATTCTGAGAATTTGATTCCCAATTAATGCTTACTATAATCCAGCTAGTAAAAAACAGCGTAGAAGTGCAATGATACTGGCATTATCGATCATATCTTTCCAGTGTGAGTAATAATGTAGCACTACCAGATTCTCCAAATCCTGGCCTAAGTAGCTAGATTTAAAATATGGAATGGATTCTGTAAACACTGCCTTGATTCTGGTTGTTTGCAATCCTGCTAAGCAATTGGAATGGACCCTCAAGGACATTGCATACTCTTTCCCTCTTTAAACTTGGGTTGGAGAGGAATTTTCCTTTGTCATTCCATAAATAGAGAGTCCTTGCCTATTCTTTATGTCCAGGGACAGTTTGTCAACTATTGTCTATCTTTAATTTATAGCATGCACTGCTGCAGTCTTGCAGAGATCTGTTACTCTGAAATACTGATTACAAGATTAGGAGCTTAATTTTTCATTTTAACGTACCAGAGAATTATAATTGATTACCTTTCTGTATAGCTTGTTGAGATACCACAAACCTCTTGGTAATCTAGTGACTTTCTGAGAATGTATTGTTTTACACATTCCATAAAACATGATTTTGTATAAAAAGTTACATATCAAAAACGTAAAGTGTAATTATTAGTATTTTTCTTTAAATTAAAATGTGTCAGGGAAAGTTCTGATAGTTCCCACAATAGGAGTCTGTGGCATAAAGATGATATATTACTGAAAGGAACCTGCTCTTCACTGAACAGAACTGTGTAGTATACAGCACACATAAAAATGAAAAAAAAAAAAAAAACAAACCTAATTTTTGTTAAGGAAAACTGAATCTACAGAGAATTACTAAAAAGTGGACTCACAGCATAATGACATAAAAAATTCCATGCTGACTTTCCTGAGACAAGATGTATGTTACAATTGTGCGACATTAATAAAAGATTAGCTAAATATGCCAATTATCTCTTCAGTATAAAATTTCCCCCTCATTCAGTATCACTAGGAAGTTGGGAGCTATTTTAACATTTTATTCCATTTTAATCATCTTTACACAAGGACAAAATATACATTAAAAAATCCCGAGTTTGATTAAAAATAGCACCTTTCTCTTTTTAATTTCCAGTATATTATTTTTGCTTCAGATGTTATCAGAATAATTACTAAAAGTTCTGGCCAAATTCTGTCATGAGCAATTCCATTTTTTTCACTGGAACTGCTTGTAAGGGGCTTGATCCAATGCCTACAGAAATAGAAAGAGATAATTTTCTTCTCATTTTATTAAGACCCTAGAATAATTTCATAATTTTGTGTTTGTGTTCATATATAGAGAGTATTCAGTGAAAATAGAGTGGGCTGGGGATTTTTTTATCAAGAGAGTATATTCCAAATGGAAACGGTCAGTTGAATTTTCAAAAATTTATTTATTTTAATGCTTTTACTTTTATGCAGTTAGCAATGACATCAGGGAGAGTTCATACACTCAGCCTGATCTAATCCAGTTGGAATAAACTATTGATTTTAGTGAGGGAGGACAGTAACAATCCCTCTCTGATGAGAGTTGTCTTGATTTGAGGGCATATTTCTGCGTCAAATCCCAGGGTAAGACTGTCAAATGCTTCTACACAAGCTTAAGAACTGCTACAATCAGAGCTCCTTATTAATAATTTAATAAGTTAAGTTATTAAGTGAGAAGGAAAAAAAAGCAAAGAGATTCTATTAAACATAATAATGGACTTTTGTGTGCTTTTTTATTAGAAATGTGCTTCTGTTTTGTTAACTTAGCAGAGGTTATCCCTGTTGTAACCATCCTTACCTGCTATATAAATGTATATTTGACATGTAAAAATGTGACTGTTTAAATTTCTATTATTTGTTGCTGAGCTCTTCATTGTCATTTTAAAGCTAGAGAATACCACTACAATTCTTGGAATCCTCAAAAATATAATAACTTTATTTTCAATATAACTGAAAGCTAAGGATTTCAATGCATTGGGGGCAGCTGTTTCCTATTAATTTCTGCTTATCCACATTATGTGAATTGCTTATACAGAACTGTACATAAGGGATTTCAATACCCTGTTTCAATTAATTTCTAATGAAAATTGGGAATCAAAACCCTTTGTACAGCTTTGATAACCCAACAGAAATATTTTAAGGACTCCTATAAGCGTTTAGAGAAGAAATCTATATCAAGCATTTAAGTTGACATTAAGACAACTACTTATCCTTTTTGAGTTAAACATATAACCACTGTTATCATTATTTGCATTGCATTTGAGATTTAATTCATAATCTCTGGATTAAGTAGGAATCTTTCAAAAGCTTCAGTGTAAGTTAGTGGTCAACTGGGAGTGGGAATTTTGTGTTTTAATGGATGAGATCTACACACTTTCTATTCCCTGGTCTGAGCCACACTCCATTTTGAGGAAACAGGATAAAAGTGAAAGAGGGACAGCCCAGTACCATTCATCTTTTCTTCTGTTCTGCTAACCCCACCTCAATAAACAGCATTTCTTGTATTGTTACAAAGTTAAGTTGCATGCAATATTAACAGAAGAGGAAAGAAACTTAGAGTAAGAAGCTGTTAATTTAAGGTAAGAAAAAATAAGTATTATTGCAGCAAAAGGATGTAGGGAGGTTGTTCCTAACAGTAGTTCTATAGCAAAAAGGATCTAAAAAAGATGTGGCTGCAGGCAGGGCCAGTGACAAGAGGACAGAGCGAGCTATTTAAAGAATGATTTGACAGTATGTCCCTAAACTATCTGCCATGTTTTTCCTGATTTTAGAAAAAAAGAATATTTTCTAGTTATACATACATACATAATCTTGACATGCTTTGGAAAATGTTATTGTATTCAATTGATGACCTAGAAGGAAATAACTTTCAGTTCCCATGCAGAAAAGATGAAATTATCTTCTATTTATTAAAAATGTTTTCTTTCTGTTTCATAAATAATGCTGAAACAAACTTACTATTAGAATTCATATGCTAATGTCTTTGCTCTCTTTTATTTGCTTATATAAACTGATGCTCTGAGGTGCTGTGCATTAATAACCCTGAAATAAAAATCAAATTATGCATTAAAGAGAAAAAAGTTTTAAAGGACATTATGCTGTGGTACTATGTTATTAGTATGCTTAGATATTTTAATTTGTTTGATTGGGATTGTCATATAAAACTAGCTCCGTGGCTTAGCCAGCTATTTCCAAAAAGTTCCTAAAGTAGAATTTCATTTTCCAGATAAATTCCTGCTCGCTGTGATTTTTACTGTCCAAACACACTCATGAATAAGCACACAAACAGACACATGTGCCTCTCTGTAATGGGAGGAGTTTCTTCATATCTGAGAAACAGCTGGAAATCTTCTGTAGGACTAAGGTAGGATTATAGTTCCATTTTAATGTTTATACTCACAGATAAAAGCTATCGCCCATGCAGCAGGGGAGATAAGATGGCTGACAGCACTAAGCTGCCTTCACTAAGCAATGCTGATGGCTGCCTTTTTGGCAGCCTGGGGCAGTATGCATGATTAAAGAGAGAAACTTAAGCTAAACCAGCCACTTTAAAAACAAATACCCTTTGAAATAATGTTAACTCTACTTAGCACCTAGGATTTCACTGTATATATCTTAATAGTCTTAAGCAGCTCCCTTTGTAAGCAATTCATCCAGGAGTTAATGTGTCAAGTTTAATATGCATCAAGAAATGCTCATTTGTAACTAAAAGGTTCATAATGCAGAGGAGCTTTTCATCTTGGACATGTAATCACCAGCCTTCAAGCAGAACGCACCAGAATATACATCCTGTGCTTAAGCTCTAGGACTGTCACAAGAAAAGGCTGGCATGAATTTCTTGCTTTTATTTGCCTTCTTAGCTTCCTGGATTCCAAAGAAATCTGGATATACTGCACAGATGCTGAAAATGTGCAGTAAATAAAAACTTATTCTCACCAGATATTGTATATGTAAAATTTAAAATATATCTTCACTAGCTTAGTAGACAAAAAACAGCTGGTGAGCCAGGAATGCTTTTCCTTTCCTTCTGTCTTTCCCAGTAGTGAGCCTGGTCCCACACTGAACCTATTGGGAATGTTTGCCTATTTAAGGTCACCAAAAGATGACGAAGTGATTAGGGGTAATTGGGCATACTTGGACTTTCAAGTGAATTAATTTTCATTAGCTGAATGTGTAACCTTCTTGACGCAAAAAGGAAATACAGTATGCTTGTCCAGGTTTAAGTGTTAAATAAAATATTTTAAGAAAGATTACATAGACATATCACCTTAATAAAACACTCATTGTTAAGCCACATGCCATAAAACGCCCATGTTCATTTATGGACTGTGTGAATACAAAATGAAATACTATGTCCTTTCTTTCTACTAGTTTAGACTTCAGAGTAGGAGAGTTAATATCAACATTTAATTTAAACACATAATTAGAAATAGATCTATTAGTAAATATCAGGTATTTGTCACCTTTGTAACATCCAGACAAATTTTATATAGTCCTTCTTATTAGTAAACACCGAAGCCCAGTTTGCGGATGAGAATGCAGTGAAGAAATGATCTACCCAAGCCATCTTACAGAAGTAACTTATATTAGACCTTATGTCAACTTAATTGCAGACCAGTGAACTGCTTCTCTTTGCAATGCCTCGATATATTATATTCTCATATAACTTTGTAGAAGGAGTTTAGCTGATAATGTAGTCTAAGCTTTATAAAATGGCAAGACTTTAAAGGGAAGTTTTAGTAGGCACACTGTCAGGCAACCAACTGGCTAAGGAAAGCTGAAGAGCAAAATTCACGAAGTGCTAGAAGTAGAAATATTCATGTTTCCTTCATTTATCTTCAAACTGCTTAGAGAATTACTTTAATTTAATGTTTGTTCAAATATTAGATAGCCTTGACAGTTATCACAAAAGAAGAGAAACTCTGCATTTTACCTTTTTATCTTTAATTACATTAAAGAATAATGATGTACTATCTTTGGTAGCTGGTCTTCTCAAGAACATCTATTCCGACCTTTCTTTCTTCTAGAGAGATCCATGATTTTTCAGTTCCATCTGGTTATCTAAATTTAAATGTTGTCATAAGAACACTATGTGAATTTTTTATATCTGATGTTCACAATCGTAAAGCCCAGTCTCTGCAGGAGCAGCTTATTGTCTTTCTGCATACAATTTTATATCATAGGTTGAATTACAGAGCCCCTTAATGATATTCCAAACAAATGCAATTGGTTACCAGAGTCTCTCCTAACATTTTCTTTATACAACTGGAATTCCGCCCCCCCCCCCCCCCCCCCCCCTTGACAAGAATGTATATTCATCAAAGACAAAGCTTTTTAAAGGAATACACTGATGCAAATAAAGAATCAATTGATCAAGGTGTAGATATTTGGCTTAGAAAGCACAATAGCGGTTTGGGTCAGTTTGGAGCAGTTTGGATCTTCAGAAATGGAGGTTTAAATCCTTAATCTGATTTGTTCACTTAAAGTGGAACAACCACAATAACAGAGCAGAAGGCCCTCAGACAGTTTTTGAGGACTTAGAACACTCTCCTTGCTTGGAGGAAAGTGGCAAAAAAAAGGGCTTTGTATAGTAACACTTCTGCAGTAATCAGCTGTGTAGTGTTCTCTGTAATCCTTTATGAAATAATTGTAATGCTTTCAGTTGTAGAATTGTGCTTTTTAGAATGTTGTGGGTGATAGGAAACAGATCTTTGTTTAGCTCTAATTCTATAGAATTATCTAAATAAGAAAGTATAAACTTTAAGCTCTTGAGAAAACCTGTGTGTTTTTTATTGGTATTAAAACAACATCCAAGTTAATACACATAGCAATAAAGAGGTTCTGTTCCAGGGAATGCAGAATCTAATGGAACAATGCTGTTCCATTAACATCAAGTATTAGAATCAATCCATATTTTATAATCGAGAAAAAAAAATATAGAATTTACGTGCGCTTTCAAACTTCATGCATTAAATCTGTAACACAGCTAGGGACTATTTTTAGAATCTTAGTACATTATTTTACCATCCTTGTGGCAGAATTTGCTTAGGGATTCTGTGTTTGTTGTAGAATTATGCTAGAGAGCTGAGAAAAACAATAGAAATTATCCATCAGAAACCCTTAATATGTAGTTATGGCTGGAATCTCCCCTTACCAACATTAATGCAGTACTACTATTCACTGTGGTAAGGCTAGAATTTTATGCAAAATTTTAAACGCTTCATTTCTATAGAAAGCTTGGAAAATGGTAAGATTCATGAATTATACAAGTCATTCTAAATACACAAAGTAAGGACTTGATCTTGCAGCTTCTGGACATATTCAAGTACTATTTGTCTTTACCTACAAGAATCCCTTTCAAAGTTCTGGTAACTGAAAATATCTGTCAAATTTATTTTCAGAGACATAAATAGGATATCTTGTATATCTGGACCTTGAAAAGCAGGGGTTGTCTCAATCGGCAAAGGCTCATGAGTCCTCCCACCAAGAAACTAGGATCCTGTAAACTCTAATTCCAGGAAAGACTATAATGAGAAAAAAAAAGGTGACGGACAATCCCTTATCAGGACAACATATTAGTGTGCAATTGTGGGACCAAATAATCTCTGTTCTGAAGTGAAACAATAGCTGAAGTAGCCAAAGCTGTACACGAGTGTGGGAATAAAAGCAACTGTATGTGAATAAATTAGGCATCAGTAATATCTCAAAAGAGAATGGAGCTGATAGGAAAATTTATAAAGAAATATTGAAATAGGATAGGTCAGTGATTCTTCACTTTTGGGGACAAAACAATTAAACACCACTATTCAGAAAACTAAACCAAGCCAATAGCATTTTTCTCTTTTTTTTTTCGAGACCACAGACCACTGTTTAAAAACTGCTGACAGAAAGGGGCAGTAGAAGAAAAAAGAGGAGCAAAAGACATAATTTCTTGTGCTGAAAAATACAGTACCAAAATATAAATAGATATGAGGAGCTAATAAAAGTGGTAGTAACAGAATTATTTTATTCTCAAGATATGATAGCTTAAGCAGGGTACCTTAAGTTAAGTGATAGGCAAGACATAGATATGTGGGTGTGCTTAAGTGCTGTTTTTCTTGCTTGCTACCTCCAGACAGGCATTCTGGAGCTGACAGGTCCCCATTCAGGCCCTCATGTGCTATGAGTTGTGTGATATGGGTCTTAGTTCAGGTAAGACACAAATAATCCTGGGGATCCTCTCAGAGGGAATGGGATAACTTAGTTCTCCAAGATGCTGTGGGGATCCATGAGATATATATAAAGATACACAACAACAGTTTCCACCATGACCAATAAGGTAAGACAACTTAAGAATAAAACATTGGTAAGAACTTACTTATTGACTAGCCTGAACAAGCTATGACCTTGTCTACTCAGCTTTAAAAAGCACTGTTGATATGCTAGATTCCAAGCTGCATGATACATTAATTTAGAGATGGGAGACATGTAGGTTTCATTACCTTCTTTTCATTATATTGTCTTTCTTGCTTCTCTTGAGCAGCTGTGAAGGCAATGATGAAAGGTGAAGTACCAAGATGTCCCTTGATCTCACTGGTCAGTAAGCCTGATATTTGAACAGGGAAAGGACACAACATTTTGGTTTTTGTATAGACAAGAATCAAGGGCAGACCAATGCAAAGCAACTGAAAACAGTTTAGCAGAAACAGAATATATTTGTGACAACCAGTATCCCACCTTTCACTGAATTTCACTGAATTTCACTGAATTTTTAGATTTGGAAGGGACTTTTTTGGATACAGAACTGTGTATTTCATATCATCTTTGTAATGCCTAACTTTATAGAGCTCTTTGCTTATTTAATCCCTTGACATTGACTTGAGCCCAAAGAACAGTTAATTTTTGAGAAAATGTACCAAAATGTACCTTTTTAAGAAAGAAAATTTTAAAACTGTAGATATTGCTGTGTTTTCTCATGGTAAAAAAATGGTGAAAGAAAACATAAATGAAAAGTTTCATTTCTGTCAAAATAATGATTTCTTGACCAGTTTTAGGAGTGATTAGGAAAATCATGTCATTATCTTTCTAAGTGTAGAATTGAAATGCAAATGCAATAAAATGGCTTGTTTAACTTCAACCTTTTAAAAAAACATTAAGAAGGAAGAGATGTCAGGAAAGATAGGCATGTTCATTTGATTTTGTTTGAAGAGGCTTGTGTTTTTTTCCATAAAGGCTTTATATAAAACTTCACAATGTGTTATTAGCCTCACTAGCTCTCTGCTGCATATCCTTTCTTGCCCTCTCTTATAGTACAAAGATGCACATTTTGTACAAAATAAGTGAGATTTCATAATGCCAACTACAACAAAACAGAAATTGAAAAAAGAAAAGGCAGGGCACTGTACAGCAAGTAGTCACTTGAGGCCAATAAATTATGACCATAACTATAGCCAGTATCATTTAAGTACTGTTCCATTTCTGATGATAAAGCAGTAGTTTATCACACTGCTGACAACTGCCAGCCCCTATGGCCCCAGCTTACACCTTGTCTATATGTTACCCAGCCATCTACGGTGAAGTTAATATAATGGAGTAAACAGTCCCGCTCGTCAGAAGCAGAAATGGACTCGAACCAACACAAAAGAATGCCAACCAGAGAGAGCAAGGTGATGAGAAAAACTCATGTGAAGTCTTCTGCTTTCATGTAGCCATGAAACATGTCCAAAGCTGACTTCAGTGGAGAGAACTAATGTCATTTAAGCATGAAGACTAACCAAAAGGGGAGCACACATGTAGTGAACATCACTGTAAAAAGTTTAAATGTTGCTACTTTTGGTACCTGAGTTCACAAGGATGGTAGTAACACCAACTTAAATATATAATTGAGATTTGTGAATGTTTCACTCCATCATTTCAGTAAGTATGTAACTTGCATTACTTTTCTATTATGACAGACTTCCCTAGTGGAGGGATATTTTAACAGTACATTTTAAATCATGCAGTCATGTAATACAATACGTCATACAACGAAATCAGACAATTCAGTATGCTCTCCAGCATAACTCAAATTATAAAATATCACACTATTTTCCTCATGAAACCCATAGCTTCTGCTTGAATTACTGCTAAATAGTCCGCTGAGCTATTCCCAAGCCGTATCATTTTATAATGAAAGCATATTCAGAAGGTGCATTAGGTCCAAATTTGTCTGTAGGTAGCTATGTGGTTAGTTATTTAAAAATATCTTCCTGTAATTGTACCCCCATGATGTTAAATGTGAAAGGTTAGCAGTGGGAGGTTCAAGTTTTTGCTTTGATGAACTATTTTCAAGTACTTGACTGATTTCCTGGTAAGATAAAACACCCTTAAATGTTTGGTGTCACAGTCATGTGAATTAGTGTTATAAGAGCTGGATGACCTAAATTCAGACGTCTACTGCCCATCCCACCTAGAAGCTCAGTTCTTGGTCAGCTGATGTGTGTCGCGGGCATGAGGAGGAAGCAAAGAGAAAAGCTTTCTTATCCACGTTTCTCTCAAATTTCAGGAAGGTTAAAAAAACCCCACCCAAATGCTAACAGCTCTGAATCCTTTTTTTTCTAACCAACTGTCACTACATTAGAATAAACTGTGTTAAGAGTATGAATTAGTATGTAAATGTATGTGTGAGTTTATGTATATATTAGTAACTATAACTGAAACTACTCCACTTGCAAATTTTTTGGAGTAATGACTGTGCCATGGCCTGCTGTTTGAGCCATAAATTAACACCAAGCAACAGCTGATAAAAAATTTCCTTTCTAAGGCTCTTGTAAAGGATCATCAAGATACTGCCTTTGAGATGGCTTTCAGACTCATTCTTTGTACTAATCATACTCAGTGATTTGTGTCCGCTGCTGTATCAGCACACTGGCCAGAGATATTTGGAATAAATGAGGCCTTTTATTTATTGAGGTCTACTTATGGCAAAAAGTCTTGAGAATTTCAACTTTATTTACAGTAGTTACTTTTGTATTCGGTCACAAAATGTGGGGGTTTCATCACATTTAAGACTTCAGAAGCATGTAAGAAGACATGATGTGAAATACATATGCGACCATACTCCAGAGAGGATGTCTGACGTAATAATAGGTGCTCTTTAGTGTGAAAGCTTAAAAGCCTAAGAACACAGCATTCTCTGCAGTGTAAGAGCTTCCCTACTGGATCACACTGGCAATGGTACCTGAACTGGCATACTTGATGTCACCTTTAGCTGGTATCGGTATTGCAACCAATAATAAAATGTACCAATTAGGGGGACACAAAGCTACACACAAACAAAGAACACACAAGCAAGCTAAAACCAAGAAGAAATATGAAAGCTCTGTTTGTTGCTGTCCTGGTTTGAGGTAAAACAGAACCAACCTTCTGTTCAGTAATTTTACTTCTTGGCTAGGCCTCTTCTAAGTCTCTGAAATTAACAGCACATTGTGCAGAAAACTATTCATTTTGAGTCATAGGGACAGTGTTTATAGTTCATGCCAGGGAAAAGTATGCAGAGAAGCTCTTGTTTACACTCATTGCTATAACAACCAAGGTCAGCTAATTTCATTATTTGCCTCACTGGAGGCTTGGAAACTAAACTGTAGAGGGGTCCTAACCTGCAGGGAGGAGTGGACAAGGCAGGTGACCCAAAACTGACCAACTGGGATATGCCATCCCATCTGCCTCATGCTCAGATCAAAGGGTCAGCACTTTTTCTTCAATAGCCAGTGTCTGGAGAGGACCCTGTTCATTTGCCTGTCTTTGATCCCAATCCATGTGTACCTGACTCCAGAGCTGGAATCAAATTCCTACCCATCACTAAGTTCATACTGGGTCTGCCCCAGTGCCTGCTGGTGATGTCACACTGGGAGCTTGATATGGTTTTGTATATATTGTGTCTATTTAATTATTTTATTTTATTATTAATATTTTATTAAAGTTGTATAGTTCCTGCTAAACTCCTAAAACTCTTTATCTCTCCTGCTCTTCTCCTTGGAGCAAGAGTTTGGGGGAAGAGCATCTGTCAGCACTAATTGACCAATTTGGCCTAAACCATGACAATTGCTACCCTTTGAAATTAAATTTAAAATTTATTCAATAGATGTTCATTTTTCAAACTGGGCTGGAGCATCAGGTGACACAGGAAATTTTTCCAGAGCTCTCAGGTTATATCAAGTTTTTATTTAAGAAGAACAACAGTGTCATCAACAAAACTGCAGCATCTAAAATTAGATACAGTGGAAGTCTACCATACTTTTTGTGATGCTTATCTTTATTTGAGGTCATTTAGAGCTCTTTTTAGCTCAAATGTTAGTGAAATAATATTTTGGTTAATTGTGTCTGCTTGAGAGAGCTTATTAAATGGCATCATTGTTTAAGTCATGTTTCTTTGAGGAAGGAAGAAATGAAAATATTTTATTCTATAAGTGTTCAAAACAAATGATTTTAGTTGTTCAGGGTTATGATTTATTTTTATTTATTTATCTAAACACAGGGAATAAAAAAGGAAATTATTCAGCAATTTCAAATTTTTTCTCGTTTACCTTTCTCTGGAGTTTCTCTCCAGTTACTGATCTTTCCAGGAACAGTTTCTCTCTTTTTACTCAATTTCTGTAATAAAATGCTATAGTTTCCTTCTTTTCCTTGGACTCTTTCTCTGTCATCTGAATTGTTTAAATTGCCAGAAAACGTTTTTTGGCAGCAGTCACTAACAGCAGTTAAAATTTTATACACTTCACAAATTGTGTCATGAAGGTAACAATTGAGAAAATTGTTTTTAAATTCATCCTGTAAACTACATAGTGTTAATATCCCTCCAGAAGGAAACAACAGGATTTCTTGTTTATTATAATTACAATCCATTAAAAAAAATGGATTTTTCAAATCCATTTGTATGTTGCTATTTTGAGGTATAAGAGAATTATTTCCAAAATATTTTTTTTATTTATTAATGTTGCTAACTGAATTCACCTTTTTTTTTTTTTTTTTGACATCAGAACAAGAATTGTGGTCAACTTCTAATATTTGATTCATTACTTTAGGGTTATTTGTTTTTTCTCCAGAGGCAATTAACAATTTGATAAATAGCACAAACTATTTTAAAATCAAAATCTTATAAAAGTATGTAAAAATATTTTGACAATTACTTTTGTGTTGCAGTAGAACCATAGAATCATCTAGGTTGGAAGAGACCTTTAAGATTATCTAGTCCAACCTAACTCTGATAAAAAGAACAAAACAAAATCATTTAAAAAAATTAACCCATATTACTAAACTATGTCTCTAAGCAATACACCAGCCCATCTTTTGAAAACCTCCAGGGATGGTGCTTCAACCACTTCCCTGGGCAGCCCATTCTGGTGCTTAATAACCCTTGCAGTGTAAAAGTTTTTCCTAATGTGAACCTGGCACAACTTGAGGCCTTTTCCTCTTGTCCTATCACCTGTGACTTGGGACAGGAGACCAATCCCTGCTTTTCTACAACCTCCTTTCAGTGAGCTGAGTAATCAGGATAAATTTTCAGTCATGTTAATTTATTTTGTATATGTTCTTTTTAGAAACATGGGCAAGACAATGATACACACTTGAAATTAGAATTGGAGGGGGGGGGACTTGGATTTTTTTTTCCTACTCCATTGTATATTTCAGTCTTTACTTATACTGACTGCAAGATCTAATGATATGGACAGCTTTCCAAAATTTGGAACTACCATAAAGTTTAGAGTAAATTTGCACCGGAGCTCTTCAACAATATCTGTCCAAGGAGACTGTGCTGTGCTTTATTCCCAAGACTTATCTTGATGTATATTATTTATTTTTTATTATTAATAATAATATATTACTTATATATTATTATTAATAATAGTAATAGAAGTTCATCCTCAATATGAAATTCAAAAGAAATAAGGAAATTTAATATTGTAATTTAGTTCCATACTGTAGTTTTATTCTTGATTTGGTAAGGTAAAAGTACATTTAAAACTTGTAATTGCATTCAGGGTGATAAACTGTCTGTGCTTGTGGAAGAATGTGGCTAGTGTATATGAGGAAGAATATTTCTGGAACATCATCTGTGCCGCCTTCTATCATTGAACATACTGGCCCGTGTTCCCCAAAGCTGCTGCTGATGAATTGCTTTCAGAGTCTTGAAAGATTCTCAAGGAAGTTATTCAAAAAAAGTTGGATTTTAGTCCTTTTTTTCAAACACACAAAAAATCCAACTCAGGTGATTAAATTTGTGTGTTTAGACTTTGCACATCATACTGATTGTTAGGAACGTTACAGTGCTTTCTCAAACTGTTTTCTTTCCATGTTTGCCTTACAGGTAGGTGAAGTACATCTAGTTGTATCTCACAAAATGCTATAGATAGCATGAGATAAAGTACAAGTAGTGTGTATTATGCTATGCAGGAATCCAGACAGTGATCTCTTTCCTCTAAGAACTTTGAATCTGTCAAGTTGTTTAAACAAGTATAAACTAATGCTTCTTTGTTGTTCATCTGTTATGAGAAACTCTTTCATTTGCAATACACTCGCAAAATTTTTTTGTCTCCTGTTATTGTCCTAGATTATGACCAACCACTGTCATTTGCAAGGCGATGATCTTTGCATACCAGTAATGTAATAACCATATTTCATCTTTGAGTATTCAAAGGTCTGGTTTCCAACCTTAGAAACAAAACTGAACAGGTTATTACATTTCCCAATGACTTTTCATTTTAAGTCTCAAATGCAAGACTGATAAGCTAGTGCACATGAATTTCTTAAGAAAAGCTTGCAGCGTGGGCATGGTAACATCACTAATTTTCCCTCTCATAGAGTGAGCTCCATCCTGCCACAAAACAAAAAAGGTAAAGAGATGAAGTTCATTGCCTTTATACCAGTAGTTGTGGGGTTTTTCAATCATTGGGAATTGGTCTACATTCCAACTGAAGTGGTTTGAAAGACTGGGGAGTCTTCAGACAATTAAAAGAAATCCTTCTGGGACTAACCCATGACTTCTTTGAAGTCAGTGATAGTTCTTCTAGGTGACTTAATTGACGCTAGATCAAATAGCTATAAGTGGTGTTTTGTATGTTTTCTTACTAAAAATTAAAAATGTCAGGGAATGCTTGGCCTTATTGAATTTAATCCTTTTTTTTTTTTACTTTAGTTGTTCTAGAATCTCACCCATTAAGTTTTATATGAAATCAAATCCCACCAGCTTCCTATGGCCTGAAGTCAATGTGATCTAGGTTAGGAGCAAAGACGTTCAGGATTGTGAATATTTAAATATTGCTATGTTTCTAAATGTGATCAGATGTTTCAGACTAAAGCATATGGCCAATCACAGGAGAGCAGGTAGACAGACACGTAAATGAAGCATAATTGGCTGACTACAGATTTTAGACAATAGCAAAATGTACAATAAGGTGACCTTTTAAATTAACCTTGAAAGACATAATAATTCTAAATAGACAGATACAAAGAAGCT
Source organism: Scolopax mira (assembly GCA_004320125.1). Taxonomy (NCBI): domain Eukaryota; kingdom Metazoa; phylum Chordata; class Aves; order Charadriiformes; family Scolopacidae; genus Scolopax; species Scolopax mira. Next base: position 112,533 of record BJBW01002588.1, read on the forward strand.
TATAGTAATAGATAAGATGAAAATACAACCCACCAGTCAGGTTTGATGATTACTTGATTAAAAAAGGTCAATTTCCAAATATCCCATATAACAACTAATGTCTCCTGCTTCATCAGGAACAGTTGTTTGATCAACAACACTCAGCTTCAAGAATTACATTCTGTTCTAGAAGAATGTGGCCATCTTGCTTGTTCATCAAAATTTCACACTGAAGGAGGAGACTACAGATAGTTTTCTAGTGTTCTTTAAACTTGTCTTAAAAAATTATTCTAAAAAAATAATTCCTTAACTTGTGTTTACTAGAAGAGCAACACAATGCAGCCAAAATGACTGAACAGCAATATATCAGAGATTGAAGGAAAACAGAACTTGCTAATTACCTGGTCAGTCACTTTAAACATATGTTATTCACTTTAGCAATCATTTAAAATAATTCTCAAGTAAGATCAAACAGCTGAGAATTGTTGCAGAAGTGAAAAATGTCACAATAAAGAGTGGACTATACAACATGTCTTCTGGAGTTTTTCCTGCAGTGTCTCTGTATGTGGCAAGGTTCCATCTGCTGCAAATAAGGACTACTCATTTAATTTTTGTATATAACATTGCCTTCACTTGCTTGATGTTAGGATGTAACACTGTATAAAACATCATAGAGATCCAATGCCAAGATCTAAGTAGAGATAATGAAAAGTAGTTCTTTAATTTCTCTTACACCTTTGTACAACTCTGAAGGTTACAAGGAAATCTAATCCTATAAGGTTTGGTAACATCTTAATTTATCAGATGGAATTAAATTTAAATGACTATTTTTTTTCATCTGAGAAGCCCTCTTCTAATTTCATGCTTTACTGAAATACAAATAAGGATGCTAAAATACAGTGTTGCCTACAGGTAATTGTACAAGAAAAGCCTTCCTTTCCATTGCATTGACTCTTTGGAAATCATCAGTATAGTAAGCCTAGCTTTTCAAGCACTGAATTTTCATAAAATGCATTTAATCATATAAGGAAGTAACTTTCTGGAACAGGAATTAATTCCATTTTACCTTAACCATAAAATATAGTGCTTACTTTTATGTTAGGTGGAGTGGGCTCAGTGTATATACAGACTAGCACATCTGCCAATTTCCAACAGAAAAAGCAGCAAAGATTCAGGCTAGTCACTCTGCTGTAGGAATGAAAATTCTCCTTTTTATATTAATCTTAGTTTTTTAAATCACTGAGACAGAAGTTGGCAGTGTTAAGACAACAAAGAGACTGCTTGGTCTTCCACCCATAGGGAAGAAAGATCTAAAAATTAAAAAAAAAATGAAAAAGAAGAAAAGACAATTTGTCAGGCTTTACATGAAAATTGCTTTTTACTCATTGCTGGTCTCTAAACATGAAAGATCTTGTTGGTGTCCCCAATTAAATGTATGAGATCAAAGAAGCATTGATATATAACCTCCTGTCTGTCTAGCAGTATTTCAAAAGAGAGATAACTGAAAATTATAGAAAAAGGTGCCATAAATTGCTAGAATGTAGCACTTTTTTTTTTCTCTTTTTTTTTCAGAAATAAGATTGAAATTGCAGGTGATCTTTCCTGACTGTTTTCTGTTATCAGAAAATTATATGGGCATCAGATGGAGCATTAAATGACATGAAGCAGAAACATCAGGAATGCAATTGTTCAGAGAGTATTTGTGATAGAAATATCAAATTATTATTTCTCTCCACTATCATCCACAATGTACTAGGTAGTATATGCCGTCTACATATCTTATTCCTGAAAACTTTTACTTGTGAAACCAGTGAAAAAGTTTAATTTTCAGATTATATTTTAGATCAAAAAAGAAAATCAGTAGGGAATATTTTGGGTTTCCTTTCTTTTAATCATATCTTTTCCCGTTAACCTCATACTGTACAATTTTTCTAGTGCAGAAGGCTGAGAAAAAAGATGAAGGAAGAAACAGTGGAGATAAAGGAGGACCGTGTAGGTAAGGAATTTTTTTTTTATACAACACTGCCTCCCTGAAAAAAAGTTGATTGAAATAATATATTTTTGCTATAAGTGTGTTTTTCTCTTAAGAATTTGCATTGCCAAAACTTCTGCTGAGCTTCTTTGAACTTACTTTTTTTCTTCCTTTGATTTTCCATGTAAAAGTTTTTCTGTTAAGATAATGATTTTATTGAGTTATTCCTTGCCCAATTCTTTCATAGTCAGTAGTGGTAGAATTTAAGTCCTAGTGCCATTCCTCATCCCCCACTGAGGGTGTGGAGATACCTATGTGACTGATGTTCAAAGCATGATGTCACATATTTTTTAGAGTTTCTGCTTTGCTTGAAGTTTGCATGCTCACCTTTAGGCCTTCAGTTTCACCTATCTTCATAGCTTCAGTGCTGCAACTCTCCTTCTGTTGCTAAAATAAACTCAATACATAGCACAAATGCAAGATTTAGCTGTAACTTTGCCTTTGGGATGAACATATTACTCATACTTTGTGCTCTTTGCACTCATCAAATGGATGATGTGTGAGTTTGAAAAGCTCTTTGATGCCAGAGCTACTCTTCTATCCCCCTTGTGTAAGCTGCTTTGAGATTTCTAGATGAAAAGTGCTATAAAAGTTCTAAATGGTATTGCTGTTATTATTTATTATATATTAAGCTAGAGTAAACTGCACATTACTTTTTTATGTTTATGCTTGGAAAGGGTAATGTATAGATAACTCATATTTAAAAATGTAGGTATTTGGAACATTTGCTCTGTGCCCTAGCATTTATTTCCCTTATTAAAGCCGAGGGACAGTTTTACATGGATAGAAGCAAAAAGAAGATGGCAAATTCATTTCACTGTTGTGTATATTGAGTCAGGGATGTTTCTTAGTTCACTTTCTAGTTTTAATACTTATGCAGCTGTAATTGTGTGCTATTTTTTGCACTACCTTTGTGCCAGTCACTAATGCTACATCACTGGGTTGTGAGAAACTTAATAGTTTCATATACCTTATTACACTGAGCTGTCTCTATAAACGTCTCAAAATCTAAAATTACAAATAATTGCTTCTCATTAGCAATGGCCTATAAACAGTTTATTGGTTCACCAATACTGAATCTGTGTAAGTAATGGTTCATCTGTTTAGGGGACAAGAGGAAATAACCTGCATATTGATAAAAGCACCCTGGACTATGAAAATCAAGATGTATGGCAGGAAAAAAAAAAAAAAAAAAGCAAAAATCAAGCACAAAGAGCTAGACTGTAATTTTTTGCTTTTAAGGAGAACTTCTGAAGAATTAACTGAAGGTTTGAGCTTAAACATTGATGGTACAATGAAATCCATAGATATACAGCAATAGATTTCAGGCAAAGATTCTACTTGATGTTTTCATCTTGTCTGTCTTGGCCAAATTTATCTCTAGTTTTAAATTCAATAACAAATCCCTCAAGGATTATTGTAGAATATTTTCATGCCTTGTACAAAATGAGTATTCACATTCAATATGGCTTTTGGCCACAAAAATAATATTAATTGTAGTATTAATTGCTGCAGTGTTAGCAGCCTGCTAGATTGCAATTATGTATAATTCAAAGGCTGAGATTTTCAAAAATAATATGTGATCTCGAGTTCCACAAATTACCTGTAGTCACTGCCAAGCATGACACCTGTTATATGTGGGGGTCGTACTTTAGTGCAATATTTCCAAGAAATAATGTCCTATAAGGTGTTTCTCATAAAGGACTCCAAAGCATCAGGCACATACAGAAAACTGGCAGAAATTCTGGTTTTAAGGACTTAAAATTCATACAAATACCATATGAGTGGTATATGATCCCAAATCATCAAGCAGTTAGAGCCATATCTAAAAGCAGAATTCCTCATAAATTCAGATAGAGGCATCTAAGTTAAATGATTTTCAAGACTTCAGAGCCTCAAAAGGCCTCTGTCGTGGTTTGGCCGTAGATGGGAACAAAGGACC
>BJBW01002588.1:116703-148244 GCA_004320125.1 Scolopax mira
TGGGAACAATTAACCCTTTCCCCAACAGACCCAGCACAGCCTCCCAAAAGGTAAAAGAAATAGACTCTTTCAGTTTGTAGATTTCAGCTTAGCTTTCTTTGACAACTAAAAAAACAATATTATGGGATCTTATTATGGGGTTACTCAAGTGCAATTTTTAAATGCCTTATATAATAGGACTATGAAATTGTTCCACACATGAATTGTTTAAAACATCTGCAGTAAGTGCCTGAAATTATTTCATCTACTACAATGCTGTTTTAACTACTTTTTTAAATTTAGAAAAATATATGCAATTAAAGTGCAATTACAGAAAAATGGAAGTAACGGTGCAATTAAAATATATAAAATTATAAATCTGTCCACAACTCCTTCTAATTTATTTGTCTGCTTCTAGATTCTGTAGTCTTTTGTCTAAATAAATTTTTCTCACATATATTTTAGGAACCTTAATTTCCTGTACTTCAGAATCATTTTATATCTTTCTCAAAATTAACACTTATTTTGAAATCAAATTAAATGTAGCATCAACAAAAGCTGTATTACTAGATCAGAATGTGGAAGTAGCAGTCTTGCTACCTGATGTTCAGTTAAACCAAGAACAAACTCACTCAGCATCAGTACAAAGAAAAAGCACTCAAAATTCTGCCTCTATATAACTGAAAAGAGTTGAAATGTTTACAGAAAGAGGACAAATAGGACTGAAAAAAGAAGAAGATAAATTAACATAGTGCAGAAAAAAAACCAGATGTGTCCACCTCTTGCAATACTAGACATTCAGGGAAACTGAAATGCAACAACTTTATGACTGATAAAAGGGAGTACATTCTCACACAAGTAGCTTTGGGAACTCATTGCCTCAAGGTATCGCTGAGGCCAAGAGCTTATCAGGATTGAAAACAGGATTTAACATTTACACGGATAACAAGAATATACAAATGTATAGTAGTAAAGATTAAGTGTTTGACCCTGCACCAATTGAATTGAATGGGTTTCCTGTGACTTTAGTGGTGTGAGATCCAGACTAGAAAGGAGAGAATTTATGAAAGGATAGAAAACCCTCTCGCTTCAGAGTAGAAGAAAGACTTTACCAATCAGAAATTAGGAAAATATCTTTTGATAAGGGGACCCATAACAGTGATGGAGGTATCTCCTGTCTCTTGTATGAGTTTGGGAATGAATTAATCTTGACTGCCTTTCTTTAGGGGTAAGCCGAATAACTTTATCAATAAAAGGTAATAGTCACAAGTACAATGGAGCCAGCTCAGTTAATATTTAAGTAGTTAGTTAGTTAAATAATAATAGTTATTAATTATATTAATTATTATTATTAATAATAAATATTATTATAAATAAATAATAGTTAGAAATAGTAACCGGTATCTGCTGAGTTTTCTATTGTATTTAAAGAGGATTGTAGATCAACTCAAACCCAATTGAGAGTAATTAATTTCTCCAAGGAAATTTTGGGTATCTCTCAGGCAACATACTGTATACCACATATATTTTGGTGGTTGCTATAGTAATTATTCTCATTTTTTAATTGAATAGCAGAATTAATACTGCATGTTCAGATGAAACCTGCACATATGACCAGAGCTTATTTTAAACCTACCCCCCAGCAGTTTCACCCGCCCTTTCATTAAAGAGTCAACTGATAATGTTATGGCAATAATTAGATATGCCAGTATGAGTCTAACTTCAGAAAACTTTTTTTTGTGGTTTTATTTCCACTGTTAAATATTGTCATAATGATATTTCCAAGCCTCTTCCAATCTAACCTATTACAAAAAAGAATTGTGAAATCACCTTCTTAAATACAAAAGAAATTGGGTATTACTCTTTACGATATTTTCTTGACAGTCTGAAGCTATGATGTTAAAACACATGTATGTCCAAAAATGAATCTGAAAATTAATTTGAAAATAATTCTCTCACAGTTACTACTCCTGGACAGTCACAATTATGACGTTAAGTACTGGGTGAGGAAATGTCTGTTTCTGTATGGACTCAATGTTATAAGTGAATTTTTTATTGATCAAATAGATAATCGAATGTACTTGTGTTTTCTAACATTGATTCTGTATGAACATATCCTATACAAGCACACATATTTGAGTATCTACATTTTACATGTTAAATTGAAGTCAGTTACTGATAAACACAAAGGACCATGGCTGAAATATTCAGAATAAAACACGTAGTCTGAAATGATCACTCTCCCTAAACTCTGAAAGTAAATTATATAGTTTTGAATTTTAAAAGTCTTAACACTTAAACTTGCTCAGTAGTGCAGAAATGTGAAATTTACCTCGGAATGTTGACGGCTAAATCAAGAGAATTTTAAAGAAACTTTGGAATTGGAAGAATATATGTATAATTGTATTAGCTATCACACTCAGAAGGTGTTGGTTTATATATATAAAGAGAAAATTTTACTAATTGGAAACCAGCTTGTTTGCTATTAAGGCAGAAGACTATTACTCATTGAATTAATCACAAACAATTACATCTAATAGCATAAGCTGTTTCTTCACAGAAAGGATGTCACAATTTACCATTCAAATTAGGAGAGTAATTGCTAGTGTTACTTTGAACTTCGTGACTGGAACCTAAGACTACCGAAGATTGTTCCTGAATAGCCATGTGGAAGAGTTGCTATTAAATCATTTTTAGTATTGTTACTGATGGATGACCTCATACTCCTTGAAATTTATTGAACTAGGATAGATTCACATCATTTTTCCATTGTACTTGGGTGACATAGTCAGGCAGACTATCTGAAATACACTCCAGATATTAAAGGTGGTAGTGGGTATTTTATCATTCCACATCATAAGTTGAAATAAGCTACTCATATACCATGGAGAAATTCAGATACAATTGTTATATGGGCAATACCATACAAATAGGTCACTGTGGCATTTGTATTCCAGTTAGAATAAAATAATTAAAATCATGGTCCCAACATGCAAGTTATTCAGTTAAAGAAATTGCATCTTTCACCTTCCTATTTTCTTGGTGACAAGAGGGGCAAGTGTAGTGCTGGACTATAGAAGTAAAAGCAATAGTAATTGCAGGTTCCTTAGTCTTTTCTACTTTGTCTGGAATTATTTGTATGAGATGATCAATATTTTTTTCTCAAGGCAGCCTTTCTTTGCAATATAAAGATTCACATATTTTGCCTTGAACTTTAGATGAGACCTTTATTGTAGATTAACCTAATTTCAATGCTAGGCTCTCATTAAGATTCCAGACAATTGACAAAACTTTCAGACAAAATCCATTTCTTGCTTCATCTGGTTTTAAATAGATGCAAACCTTGATATCACAAAATTTAAAATTCGCTTTATTTTCTGTACTTTTAACAAAATCTCCTTGTTATCATGGCATTAAGAGTAAAATGCTCTGTACCCTTGTCATAAAAATTATGCACATGACAATGACAAATTACAGATTACTACATCATAGATGACAACTTCTTGAGACAAGAAATCACCAGCCCTACTCAAGGAGATGCATTGATCATGCCCTAGTGCAGCCCACTGTCCTAAGGAGTTTGAAGCCCATGAGAAGCAAACTTAGGACTCTAAATTTTAAGAAAGCAAACTTCCAGCTCTTCAAGGAGTTAGTAAATGGGACCCCATGGGAAACTTCCCTCAGGGACAAGGGAGCGGAACAAAGCTGGCAGATCTTTAAAGACACTCTCCATAGAGTGCAAAAGATCTCAATCTCAACATGTAGGAAAATGGGCAAGGAGGGCAAGAGACAACCATGGTTGAGCCATGACTTGCTGGTCAAACTAAAGGGCAAGGTGGAGCTACACGTAAAATGGAAGAAGGGACAGGCATCCTGGGAAGAATACAGGAATGCTGCTCGGCTGTGTAGGGATGAGGTCAGGAAGGCCAAGGCACAGCTTGAACTGAACTTGGCAAGGGTGTAAAGAAAAACAAGAAAGGTTTTTAGGTACATTAACCTGAGAAGGAAGGCTAAAGAAAATGTACTCCCCCTGATGAGCAACAGCGGGGAACTTGTATCAACAGACGAGAAGATGGCAGAAGTTCTCAACAACTTTTTTGCCTTAGTCTTCAGGCCTTAGCCTTTCCTCATAGCTCCCATGTTGATGGCCCACAAGTTGGTGACCAAGGTGACAAAGTCCCTCCCACTGTAAGTGAAGACATAGTACGCGATCAACTGAGGAGCCTGAAGATATATAAGTCCATGGGACCTGATGAAATACAATCCAGTGTCCTGAAGGAACTGGCTGATTGAGAGAACCATCAGCAAGTTTGTGGATGACACCAATGTGTGAGGTGTTGTCAATAAACCAGAGGGACAGGATGTCATCCAGAGGGACCTGGACAGGGTGGAGAGTTGGGTCCAGGTGAACCTCATGAGGTTCAACAAAAACAAGTGCAGGGTTCTGCACCTGGGGAACAATCCTTGCCATCAGTACTGACTAGGGGATGAGGTGTTACAAAGCAGCCCTGAGGAAAGAGACTTGGGGGTGCTGATGGACGAGAAGCTGAACATGAGCAGGCAGTGGGCACTTGCAGCCCAGAAGGTCAATCGCATCCTGGGATTCATCAAAAGGAATGTTGCCAGCAGATCCAGAGAAGTGATTCTGCCACTTTACTCTGCTCTGATGAGACCTCACCTGGAGTACTGCGTGCAGCTCTGGAGCCCTCAGCATAGGAAAGACATGAACCTGATGGAGCAGGTCCAGAGGAAGCCCATGAGGATGATTAGGGGGTTGGACCACCTCTGCTAAGAGGGCAGTCTGAGGGAGCTGGGGTTGTTCAGCCTGAAGAAGAGGAGGCTCTCGGGAGACTTAATAGCGGCCTTCAAATACCTGAGGGGGGCTACAGGAAGACTAGGGAGAGTCTGTTCACAAAGGCCTGCAGTGACAGGATGAGGGGCAATGGCTTTAAACTGTAGAAGAGCAGATTTAGATTGGAGATTAGGAACAAGTTCTTTACAATGAGGGTGGTGGAACACTGGAACAGGTTTCCCAGGGAGGTGGTTGAGGCCCCTTCCCTGGAGATATTCAAGTTGAGTGTCAATGACGCCCTGGGCAACCTGATTTAGTTGGGGGTGTCCCTGCTGACTGCGGGGAGGTCGGACTAGATGACCTTTGAAGGTCTCTTCCGCCCTGGACGATTCTATGATTCTATGATTCTAAATAACACATAATAGTGAGTCATATGAAAACTAACAACGAATGGGTGGTTTATTTTTAGGTTCCCTGTAGGAAAATGATCACATGAGTCTGGTTGGTTTGTAAAAGGAAAAGATTAATATTTTAGGAATATTTTAAAAAGGAAAAGAATAACTGATGTTTTTCAAAGTCTCAGTCCTGGTGATTGCTTATACTGATAATCCATCCAATCTGCCTATAAATCTTTATTTTTACTAGCATATTAGTGCTTATCTTCTCATAGTGAAATATGAGATGCAGGCATACCACTTAACCTTATTTCTTACCCTTGAACCTTCTACTTCTTTACTCAAGAGTTTGACTCATCTATGTCTTTTTTTCTGCATGCCTTTCTTATGTGGTTCCCAGCTCTCCTGTCAACTAAGAAACAGGTCAAGATTTTTGATACCGCCTGGCTTCTAGGCAGTCCCTGAAGTTTGTGTAATTTAAAATATGTGAGACTTTAGGCTGCCCTGGATTATATAGGAGGACATTTACAAGTCTTGGATATCAAAAGGTTAGAGAAGCAGACATAAGACTTAAAGATTTCATTCTCTTACACATTTTTTTAGCTGTGCTGAGCATAAATTGAGTGCATGTGATGCTTAGGCTGACTATAAATTGAAAGTACCCCGTCAGATTTATATTCACAATGTGACAAAGTAGAAGATCTCACAAGACTTTGGAGTTAAGATTCTCTAGATCTATTATCATATCTAATACAGTGGTTTATAGACCAGAAGTCAATATTGATTTTCACCAAAATGCCACTGTCTGTTCATGGTAAATTTTACAGACAAAATGATGAAATGGAGATTAAGACCCCTGGAATTCAAGCCTTTTTACTTGCTCTTTCTAGATAGAATTGATTTTTTTTTTTGTTTTTAAACCAAGCATTCCACAAAAAAAAGGAAAACAAAAAAACCCCCTTTCATCTGTTTAGTCAGAAGGGAGAGTCTTTTCAGCGTTATGTTGTTTTCGGGAGAATGCCAAAGGAAAGAAACCTAAAAAGCAAGCCAGAACCTTTGAAGAACTCTGTCATTTTCTCATAAATCCTGCCCTGAGTGCAAGTGCAAAGCAGCACTACAGGAACAGCAGAGCTTTATATTCTCTATGTAGACTAAAGATTTTGACCTGAAGCACGTCCCTGCGATCTGGTCCTTGTGCTTCCTTCTTCCTAAAAGAATAGTTTAACTGTGTGCTTTTGTGTGTTTCAGTTTCTCCAGTATGTCAAATGTTATATTAAAGTAGTGATCCACTCTCTGCAACTGGGAAACATAAAGTCTCATTCTCACTTGTAGTCAGGGCTATTTATCTCACTATCATGTTGAATGTGAGTATGCAAATGAGGATAAATTTCTATAGATGCATACATCTATATTCATGGATATGGATATAGATGCACAAGTATTTTTTGTAGTGTAAATTAATCTTTTTATGATATATATAACATTTGCAAAAACAAAACAAGATGTGATTTCTGTCTATTTAACATGAAAACACCTTTAAAACTCCTTTATTTTATTTTCCCTTAAAGCTATGTTTTCAACTCTCAGTCAGCTTTAGTCTTGACCAAAGTATCTGATGGTGTTTCCAGCTAAATTTGTTCTTGCTATAAAATTCTGGACTTACATCTACACTGAAGGTAGGTGTCATGTATTGTTCATTTGATGTCTTGTAGATGGGACATTTCAAAATAGAAAATACAGAGGCTTAACAAACCACCTATTTTTTTTTCCACTGAGAACTTTATCTTTGTGAGTACAAACACAAATAGAAAACTTCAGAAGTAGAATACAAATATTTCTTTGCGTTTGAGTTTCTTTGTGTTCTCGAGTTCTCAATTCAAATAACCATCTTCCAAGTTTCTCTGAGAAACTTTTTAATAGCCCACTTCCAGACCACTTCTTTGAGTTTGTTATTGTTACCATTATTTGTTCCTTTGTTAGTAACATAAGGTAAATTCCTGACTCTTAGCATGTTGTTTTAATAAGTTCATTCTTATATAAAATCTTACATCATATTTGATGTCTCTTTATTTTAGTATTGTCTGTAGGACAGAAATATTTTCCTCTTGCTGAAACTGAAAGCAAAGAACATATTTGCGAGGGTGCAGATTTTAATAAGGCTTTCAACTCTTTATATATAGTCAATGCTTCAGTTCCTGATCTTTAATTTGAAAATTCTTAATTATTTTGAATGTTAGCAACTGTAAAGGGCCTCAAAGAAGGCAAAACTTAATACTGTTGCGCCTATCATAAAATTAGCAAATATTTTATGTTCTCTAATTTCTGTTCCCCTTATGTATTAACTTATATCCTCTACTTGTAATCACTCATAGGTAAGGCATTTGATGCTGCTTTTAACTATAGTGCTAAAAGACTGTATCTCTTTATTCTTAACTGCTAAGAGACACAGGGCTTAATCCAACATTCATTACATAGTCTCTCTGATTTCACTGGATTTTGGAGGATGCCTCAAGTGAGCTATACATTCCTGATTCACTCAGGAAATTAGCCTCAAAACTCCATCACAAGACATGATCTCATCCTTATAATGAGGATTGGACAATTTGTTTCAGTAATGGGTATAATGGCAAAAAGCCAAGGAGGGCAGGGGAGAATCTTGTCTGTTATTTTTGTCAACCTAGGAATAATGTAGGCTTTGTACAATGTACAAAGCATCGCTTCGGAACTGTGCCTGAGTTGCTGAAGATGAACTCTGCTCTCTGCAATAGGCAGACAACTCTCACTGAGAATAGTGAGTGTAGTCTATGCGTGTCTGAATTTAAAGTTTCTTCTAGACAATATTGTTTTGTACCATTTTTTTTTCCAGTGAACCCTCTCTCAAATTCTTTCCCTTTCAGCTGATTCAGTCCCTTTCAGCACTTCAGTAACTTCAGTTTCTCAAACAAAGCTTTTCAGTCGTGAGCCCTTTCAGACTGTGAGCACTTTGGGACAAACGTTTTTTACTATTCATTCAGTGCTCAGGAGAGCATTCTTTTTTAGACCCATGATATTCGAAATGTAAAGTAACAGGCAAAAAAAAAAAAAAAACAAAATAGGGCTTGGATAAAAATTTGGTACCTGCATCCAATTCGCTTGGAAGCCTTCACTGCACTCTGTGGTACCCAGCATAAAGATGGCACAGACTTTTCTCATTTTGGTTACTGATCATTGAAATAAACGATTACAATTAATTGATATTTTCATAAAAACCTCTATAGTGTTAGTTTTTGTAATGGCCTTCATACCTGAGAAAGATAGCTTGGGAAAAAAGCAACACTAATTAAATTGTATTGTTGAAATCAGAAACAATGGATCATGACAACTGAGGGACAATTTTTGGTACGTATATTTCTTTGTAATCATGACTTGGTACACTGACCTAACATAAATATTTTTTGAAAATCTAGATATTAAGACTAAGAATGACATTTTATAGAAGTAATTAACAATGATCTTAATGAGAAAGAAAATTGTTTTTCCTTTCATTAAATTGAGCAAGTTGCTTTTTATTTTTATGTTATGCAGCTCATATATTCATCTACTCTTGAATGTGCACATTACACATTCTTACAAATATATACTTGACAAAATCAAGCAGCATTTAAAGAGAAGAAAGGTTTTTAATTTATAGGGTCAAGAAAAAGACAACAAGAAGGAAAGTATAGAAGTGTTTAGAATAATTTATGATGTAGGGACAGCAAACAAAATCAGCTCCTCCACATCTAATAACTTGATGTGATGTCTATAAGACAGAAAACTAACCACTTTCAAATGAATAGAAAGGAAATAAATTTATACACAGTTCATCATAAGCTTGAGATAATTTGTTCCACAAATTATCTTTTACGTCAGGGCTCAATAAGACTCAAACCAATCTAATATACTTATGGACAACAAGAATATCTATGCTTGCAATAGAAAAGTCAATGTAAATTAAGTCTCCGGTCATTAGATATTTAGAATAAAGAAAAGCTTCCTCACAATCATTCATTATTTTTTCTTTCCTATACGGTATTGGTTATTGCCAGAAAAACAGGTGGTGTGACTTGACAGTTTCCCTGCTGTCCTGGACTAAGAATTATTACCAAAGTAACTTCTCCTGAAATAAAATTTTCATAGCTTCACTGGTCTCGCTAGAGATATTAAAATGGCTTCATGTGTAAAATGTTTCATGTGTACAATGAGTACTTCATGTCTGAAAGTCCACACAAGTGCATCTCAATCCTTCTACACACATGTTGCTTCTGCTGGATCACTCACTACAAGACCATTGAGAATGTTCCATGATGAGTCTTTTATTTTCCTTGAAATTAAATCTTATTTATATTAAACTAGAATCTCTATTCTTCAAACAATGCAGAGAGAGAAGGGAAACAAAATCTTCACAGTTCAGGGAGGGTGAAGAGACTGTGTGTCCTTTATCAATAACATTGACATCGAATTTAACTTTTTTTTTTTTCTTCTCATTTCTCTAGTTCATGTGAACTCAGATCAGGACAGACTGAAACTTCTAAAATGCTCAGCCAATTAGAGTAATTCTGATGGTGTGTACACATGGCAACAGCTGGTATAAAATACTGTGCAAGTCAGCATGCTAAAAGTAATTGGTGGCAGTATTCCAGAAAGAATTAAATTCACTGAATAGCTGTTAATAAGGTTTTTACTCAGGAGTACTTCTTTTCTCTCATTCTCTATGTTAGCAACCCTAACAACAGAATTCTCTCTCATGAATTAATGAAATAGACTAGATAATATAAATGGAACATATAAAGATTTCTATTAAATGATACCAAGCTTAAAGACTATCCCTAATGCCCTCATCCATTTTACTAGAGCATTTCAGATACCCAAAGAATGCAGAGGGGTTTTGATGAAAAATATATGAAATACATATGTGTATATGTGTACACCGTTATGTACATGCACACATAAAAAAGGAAGCTGCTTTTCTCTCTGTTAACGCAGTCTAGAGAAAGAATCCATATACTGAGGAAGTAATCATGTACAAAATAGCAGTAGAGAATTATCAAAGACCCCATTCTCGAACTTCAGCATGGGCAAAGAAGCCAATCATATTATAGGGAGTAGCATGTAGTTTACATGAAGAGTATGGATTTTAGGAATTTTGAAAGTCCCCTGTCGTTCAGAGTTCTTTTCACAGTTCACATTTGCAGTTTTCACATTTTCACATTTGTAGTTATCTCCACATCCTCATCTCAACATCATAATCACCTAACAGCAGTCCTGAACTTTCATTGCTTCAAACAAACAAAAGTAGATGAAAATTTCCATAAGTCATGAAGAAATCTACAGGCAGAATAAACCATTATATATTGTATGACCAACAATATTATGACCAACCAATTATATGGTTTGGTTCAGGTTGCTCTGATAAATCTTTCACACTAACTATAGGTCCTCTGTAAACACTTTTTTCTATAAAGCTTGAATCTGTTCCCTGTGAAACTGTGCCAAAAGATATCTGGGAGGAACATGTCAGCAACTACTTAGAAGTAATCCTCACATCTTTCCTCCAGTAATTCATTTTGCAGTACCCTTTCCTGTCAAACTAAAGATGAAAAAATTGCCCCCTCTGAGTTGATGAGATTGATTTCTTTTACAGGCAGTGTTGTAACTAGTTTATGTAAAATGAAATGTGTGTCACAAAAAATAAACCACACAGTGTCACCGAATAAAGGAGTGAAGTGTTGCTTTATACTGATGGCAAGACTTTTGAGTAGGACAGAAATATCACAAGCATGTTTTCTAATCTTTTTTTTAACACATTCTTGGCTATTCAGCTGTCAATGTAAATTGTATATTGTGTTATAGCTAAAGAGTTCAAATTATTAAGGCTTATTCTAAGCTAAACATTTTACAAAATACAGCTATGCTGTGAGTGTTTTAGATATAGCTATTCTTTATATTCTTCCAGAGGATTCTTTGCATTGTAAGAAGAACTACATGGACCAAGAAATCTTTTTGGACTCTTGGAGACATGGAGAAAACTGAACAAAAAGTTTCATCAAATTCACATCTTTATCATGTCAGAGAATGTAAGATTTCTGTGTCCATGTAACTTTCTGACACAATAAAAAATATTCCCGATTATACACATCATCACTTATTTCAATAATTTTCACAACAAATTGTCCAGCTTCGCAGAAATACTAAGGAATATACCTAGCATGAATCACAGAGAAACATGTTAACCTCATTTTTTGGGTGAATCTTTCTTTTTATAGCAGTGGTTGTTTCACTATTTCAGAAAAGTCAGAGAGTATTTTTGGTGTTCAATGGCTAGGGATGTCAATAGGTTCATTTTATGTAGAAAATTTAGGAAAGAAGAGAAACATCTTTTTGGAATATTGGGGAAAATGGAGAAAAATGAACAAAAAGCATTAGCAAATATATGTGTACATACCTCTGTTTATGAAAGCACTTTTACTATAACTACTGTAGAGAATCAAGAATCAAGGGCAAAATAATTGTGTACTAAATTATGCTTTGTTTGTAGCATTGGCTTTAGTCTGGTTTTAATTTAAATGAATTTTGCTTATATCTGTAGAAAGAAATAGGAAGAAGAAGGACACTTCAGATTTACTTGAATCACTCGAGCATCCTACTTGGCTGCAGAATGAGACTTCAGCTTCTCTCTTCAATTTGTACTACTTCAACTGTTCCACTGTAGTGTATTGGGTTTTGTTATTTGGTGGTTAGGAACACGATGTAAATGAAACATGGTGTGATACATGGCTTTCTGCTCTGTCCGCACTGAAAAAATATTTGAATAATAATAATAATAATTATAACAACATGACCTTGAGCATGAATCTCACAATTTACAGTCTTGATGACAACAATACTGACTGCTCAGGCTTGTCTTTCTTGCATTTTGTCTGAAAATTCTGCCTGAATATGTTTAAAAAGAAGGTAAAGTTAAAATAAAATACTTCCTTTTGAGATTTTGAGAAAAAATGCGTGTTTCAGAGAAACGTTGTAGTTCCAGTATGACATTTTTTAACAGAACAAAATATTTTTAAGTTGTTTTGACAAGTTCCATGAAACATTCCTCTTATGCTAGTGGTCTTCAAAAATGTTGTTGAATTTTTGAAGAAATGTTGAAAATATGTTGACCATATTTTTCTTAGAGAGTTTATTAAAGAACTGTTTAAGCCTTGAAGAAATTCCGTTACCTTTTCTGTAGTCTAAATAATAGCTACTACAGTGTGACACCACAAGTCGGCCTCAGTTTCTGTTTCTGCCAGTGGTTTCCTTGGAGACTTTCTGCAGGTCACTTCCTTGCCCTTTGTCATCAGCCGTACTAATTTGATGTAGCTAATCCTTCATTTCCTTTGCTTTTATTACTAGCCTGTGAACAACAAATGCTTCATAAGTACTGAAACAAACTTTCACCATTTCTGTCATATTTTGCTCATTTTGGCTAAACCTTGCTGGATAATCAACTTCACACACAGGACTTCTGTTTTGGCTAACATATTCCTAGTGAATAAATAATGAAATGCATCATTCAGCTACATTCTGATTTGGTTCCAAAGTTCAGTAATGGAACAAGAAACTGTTCTGGGGGTTATCTGACACAGAGAGAAATACTGCAAGTCTGGTGGGGAAACATTCTTGTGGGGTTTAAAAAAAATCTAGAAGGAAGCAGTCTGAGTATTGGTAGAATGTCCAATGCTAACTAAATATTAGCATTTTTCCTTTGTTGCAAAAAAGTGAATAGAGTCCCGAAGACAGACTTCTGGAGGACTAAAGAGGTTGATATTGGAGAAGTCACACTTGTATTTGCAAACTATTTTGCTTTCCAAATTCTTTATATACTGTCACAGGCTGTATCAATGGGCTGAGAGGTTCAATAAGACCAAGTGCCAGGTCCTGCACTTGGATCATAATAACCCCATGCAGCGCTACAGGCTTGGGGCAGATTGGCTGGAGAGCTGCCTGGTGGAAAAGAAACTGAGGTTGTTGGTCAACTGTTGACTGAACATAAGCCAGCAGTGTGCCTAGGTGGCCAAGAAGGACAACAGCATCCTGACCTGTATCAGGAACAGAGTGATGAGTAGGACTTGAGAAGTGATCATCCCCCTGTACTCGGCACTGGTGAGAACCCACCTCAAGTTCTGTGTCCAGTTTTGGGCCCTTTATCACAAAAAAGACATTGAGGTGCTGGAGCGGGTCCAGAGAAAGGCAACAAATCTGGTGAGGGATTTGGAGCACAAGTCTTATGAGGAGAGGCTGAGGGAGCTGGGGTTGTTCAGCCTAGAGAAAAGGAGACCGAGGAGAGACCTTATTTCTCTCTACAACTACCTGAAAGGACGTTGTAGAGAGGCGGAGGTCGATCTCTTCTCCCAAGTCACAGGTGACAGGACAAGAGGAAACAGCCTCAAGTTGTGCCAGGGAATGTTCAGGTTGGATATTATGAAAAATTTTATTTGATATTTGATATTTTATTTGATATGTAGACATTGTATGTTTGCTACGCTCAATTCGTCTGAAGACAACTCAACATACTTCTTTTTTTAAAAGATGTTGATAACGAAGGATAGTAACATTAAGATTTCACCTCATTCTTTTTCTTCCTGTTTATAAAGCCTCTTCTCTGTCATACTCAGTTAGTCTTATTTTGTCATTTTTTTTTCTCAGCCTTGAAAATATTATTTGAGTTTAATCAATGGAAATGTAATCCCAAATATTAACTAATCTCTATTTTCATAATATGTATCTTCCATTTCAAGGGAAAACATTCTGAAAAGAATTTATATGGTACAAATAGCCTTTCAGAAAAATTGTGTACATCACACACTACAACTTAAAGTTCTTATTTTTAATCTTAAGGTAAGATGCAAGCAGGAGACAGTCATTCCTATTTTAAACCTCATAGCCTAGTATTAAAAGAAATTTGAACTCCTGCCAACTCTTGGCCACTGTACAAAAGGCAAATAATTAGGAACTAGAATGAGCTGCTTTTTACTGATAATTTTTGCATTCATACTGGCAGTTCCCTAAAAGTAAGTGTACGTAAACAGTGTCCATGATGAGCAGTACAGTTTTCAGTCAGAGGCTGTCAATTTTTACCAAATTATAAGGACCGGCAGATGGTGCTATTGTAGGTGGCTATCTCGATCTTTTTTTTCTGACCAAAACCAGCAATAGGCTCTTAAAAAAAAATGCACATAACGTCAGACATGGTATAGTACTTTTCAAACCCTGTGGATATTCTTTCTATATAAGGCTCCATCTCCAACGGCCTTATTTTCTTAAAGATACATTACAGATTTCAGTCATAAAAGTAACCTGGTATTTTATGGTGAGGAAATTGCACTATTTGCCTTGCTGGAATGGAGGGAAAGTACTCAAGTAAGAATTAGGACAAGGACAAAATACTCTGGTTCCCTATGGCCTGAACAAAGCAACTTGAAATTACTGTAATTGGAAGTGTTTAGTTAGACAAAGTAAAGAAAGGTAAAAGGACATTTAGCTTCCAAGCATATAGTATAAGTCTTCTCTAGATTAAGCAAAACAGAAGGGAAGTGCCTCAAGAAATGGTCATTAGTGCTTTAAAGCAATGACAGTTTTTGGAAAATGCTGTAATTTATCAAAGGTGCAAATCTATTTGTAAGTTGGAACAAGATTTGATGGTTACCTCCAGTAAAAAAATGGGGAAGAAAAGGAAGAGAAAGTGGGCAGACTTAAATTTAAAAATATAATAAAAGTTACAATACAAAAAGATGAAGAGTCTCACTTTTCTTGACTAATAGCTGGGACTAATACCTCCTCACTGCTACTTCAATGGTTGCCACAGTCTTTCAGAGCAGCCTTGGCTTGAGGCATACAGCAAGAAATGAGTAGTGCAGCTGGCAACACACCCCCAGTTTCAAGCTTTGATTGCACACTAGGGACTATGAAACACAGACTCTCAGTTAGCAACCTTTTTACTACTCGGTTGATTGTGCCAAAAAAGGATGGAGGAATAAGAAGAAGATATAAAATGGCCATGCAATTTGAGAAAAAAAATCAATATCATGTATAAATGGTTTAATTTTATTTGGCTTTAGTTTGGGTTTTTTTGTGTTATTTGGTGGGGGTTTTTTGTTCTGAAAATCTTAATCTTCTTAGAGAAAACACTGGAAAAGGAAGGCAATTATCACACAGGGATTAAGCATACCAAATTGCAACATGTGATAGTCAGGGGTAAGGGTACTTCAGTGTAATGTAGGAAGCAAAGTGTCTCACTGTTCACTTTCAAAGGATGTTGGCCAGTCATCTGTTCTTCCATCCCTTAGTGACAGCCATTGTAAAACTCAGAAATAATTTTTTTTTACTTTAATTGTTACAGTAATTAAGAGTATTCCAGTGATGTAAAAAGACAGTGATATCTAACACAGAGCTATGGTATGTCATGATTACTCTGTAGGAAATAGATGTCGGTGAAAGAAAAAATGAAAAATCTGACTCTGCTTCTCTGGACCCTGCTGAACCACCTCAACTTGAGAAAAAGCTTGGGGAGAAGTGCTTTTAATGTGTGTTCCAACACAACACAACACAACACAACACAACACTACAGATCACATGTAAAGACATTGTCAGAAGGAATATTAACACTATTGTCTCCAGAACTGTTACATTTGCAGGTGTCCCAAAGAATATCATCTACACTGTGAACACTATCTAAGCCTGTATCTACACCAGTAAGTTTTGCCACCTTACACATCCTACCTTATATATCTCTACATGCTACATAGTGCAAATCTGACTATTATGGTCATATTCTTCTTTGCTTTTTTATGAATCCACAGTTTTAAGTCCACAGTCCTTTACATTTTTCGCAGTATATTTTTAATGTGGCTCTTGTGCAGAAAGGTCTTTATTTGGGAAGACCTTGTGGTAGTCTAGATCTCATGAAGGCCAATACTCTCAGTATTTCTGCATGCTTCAGTGTCTTTAGAGGGGTGCCTTGTCAGGGAGATGACAGTTGGTGATAGACAGAGGGATCTTCAATAAGGGCATTTATTAAAGTCAGCTGTCAAGCTATTATAATAAGATATGTTTTTAAAAAATTACTAAGTGGTGTGCTATGAAAAAAATATTTATTATTTGTACAGCCTGAATGATAAATATGCAGTACTGTTGACTGTTCTTTGGGAGGATAACCTGGATAATATTTTAACACATAACACAAAACATTGCATGCATTATTTAACATTTTCATTGCATGCAAAAAGGTAAGTAAAAGGAATGAAAATCAGTCATTCCAAGAAAAAACAAATATAGAACATGCAATCTATTAGCCTGATGACAAAAATATTTGAAAAATGTTTTAACAAAATAAAAAAAAAAGTTTTAAAAGGAACAATTGGATTTATCTTTGTGCTAAAAATGTTCTGTTAATAAGTTAAAAATTATGAAAAACATTGAACAATATTCCCCTGGAATTTAAAAAAAATATATATTAAAAAATCAGTCTGAGGAGAGTGTAAGCTGTTTATGAAGACTTTAGTCCTCAAAGATTTTCCCTGCTTTATTTCATTCTCCACTTGTCCAGCATGCAGTTGTTAAAGACACATGTTCTATTGTTTACTCTCCTAGAGAACATGTAGGGCAGCACAAGGACTAGTTGCAACCTCATTGAAGTGATGGAGAGAACTTGGAGACAATTTATGTAATTGCACCATTTTGCAGATACATGGCGTCATAGGTCACTGTCGCCTCTGCTTCCTTCAGTCCTCTCCTCCTTCTGCTGCCTATCTTCTGTTTCCCTCCAGTGTTGGATCTTTCCGTTACAAGTTCCTTGTTGTTCACTCGGTTTTCTTTTTTGCGTTTCCTGATCTGAGTCAGTCTTTGAATGCCTATGAAAAGTTTCTGACAAAGACACTGGTCAAGAAAGGTAAAGTGATTGTTTAAGAGGACAAAATAATGATGAAAGTCATCTACATTCTATTTCCCCTCCATACTTGGTCCCTTATTATAATGCTTTTACTGACACATAGTAGATCAAAGTTTTTGTTCTACCTTTTACTTTGGAAGTGTTGTGAAGCTGCAGGGATTGTAGCCTGTGTGGTGATCTTAATTCCCAGCTACAGGGGGAAAATGCTTCTAAGAGGAGTCCAAAGCTATGGGTGTTTTGGTAAGGAACAATTTAAGGATCTTACTACAGATGATGCAGTTTTTATCCCGAGTGTTAAAAGAGTTTTTGTGGTCTGTCTGCTACCTAACTGCACATAAATGATCTCCATGGATTTCACTGCATGTCGGCGTTGAAAAGTATCTTGGGCACAAGAGCAGAATGCATTTTTTCTAAAAATCCTGAGAGTATCTGCTAGAGTGTCCAGGACATTTGTCTGTAGACCAGCAGGCTCCATGATGCAGGACTTTGGGATGTTTCTGCAACACAAGCCAAAAAAAGCAACTCCATTTCCTAGTCCTTGCCTCTATGCCAACTATGTTACCTTTAACTCTTTCTCAGCATGTTCTTGAACGGTTTATTTGGAATGAGCGCATGTATTTTAATACAATATAGCTGTGTATTTCTTTTTAGAAGAAGCACAGAAGTGGTCCATCAAAGCACAATTATTTAAATAGGCAAATATTAATTTGGTCTTGTGCTTTAGTTCACAGTGGTGAAGTAGTTTTGCTTGTGGGGATGCTGGTGGGGGCTTATTACTGTTTATAGTACCAACATTCAACAGTGTTTTCCAAAGTTGTCTGGAGCTGCATGCAAAGCATATCTCTAAATAATAAATAAAATAATAAATAGTAAATATGAATAATATAAACAGGACATGTTTGTAAAAGAAAACAATTCTTTTAAGAGTCCCTTAAGAAGTCCTTCTGCCCTTAAAAAATGGTGGAATACTGGCCTCAAATTGAACAAAAAAAAGGTTCTGACATGAAAATGCATCCCCTGCTATATTCACCAGAAATTTCTATCCATCTTTCCTATGATCACTCTTTTATTGTTCATTTTGATTCTGTACACAATGGCTGGACTACCTCAGCTTTTCTCCCTTTCCCTTCTCCTTCACATACATTGATTCAGCTGCTCTTCTTTCTTCAAAACAAGACATACAGATCAGAAGCCAAGGTGACTCTGACTTTCTGTGTCATGCAAGTCTCTTTTGAATGGTTAAGTCCCTGAAACAGTTCCAGATTTTCTTTTCTCACCCCTCACCTTATGGAAGTTTTGACATATTTCTTTACCTTTGCCATTTATTTATCACTTGCTTCCCAGCCCCATCATAATCCTAATTTCTACCATTTTTTGCAGTGACTGCTGTGTCTGCAGTTGTACCATGATTAATCCAACAATCCAATAAGGTCTTTCTCTTTTTTTTGGCAGAAATAGAAGGACTACGTGTTTACTTTTTCTTAGACAATGGTACATGCACTTAGCTAAGGACATAATACTATACAGGTAAAGAAGGTGTTGTTTCCATAATGTTGAAGATGAAAGAAATAGGAAAACTGAAAATTCAACTCATGGTCACTGTGGCTTTTAGGCAGTCAGTGTAGTGGTAGATTCTGTATAGTCATTGAGCAGAAATTGTTATGTGGTTGTAAGAACAGCAACACAGACAGTGTTGCAACAATGCTCGATTTGTCCTTGTTGGATGTCATCCTTGTGCATAACAGAGGTGGTTTTATTTTGTGACTGAAAGGCTTCATTGCACCTAGCTGGACTGCATCATATAGAGCCATATTCAAGGCCGCAGCAGCAAAACTCAACTTCTGTCAAAAATCTTGAGGCATAGAGCAGGGCTGCAACAGATGTCATCACGATACCTGTAATATGTGCCCTTACAACTGTAGTTCATGACTGTGCACAGAGCAGCATCCCAGGCTGGTGGTCTCACTTCCCTTGTAGTCTTTCTCAAAAGTTCCATTGGAGCTGAATTGGGCACTACAGGTGAGAGACCTTTGTAAGTAAGTATTGAAAATCAGAGGCATCCCTTCAGCAGTCTCACATTGTGTACAGTTGTTTCCTTTCTTTTCTGAATGGTCCTGAACTACTTGGGAATAGCATTCACTAAAAGCACCAGGAAAAAAAAAAAACAACAAAACCAAACACACAAAACAAACTAAAACCAAACCTGTAACGAAGCAACAAATATGTGAAACTACAGCAATTGTCAAAAACTTGTTTACTGAATGTCAAACTGAAAGCAGTTATTGACCCAGGGGGATTACAGTTTATTCAGGGTGCCAAGTAATTATAGAAGTGACATTAGATCATCATTTACACTCACAGTAGAGTCATGAATGACAATGTCAGCTAAAACAAGGACAAATGAGAAAGAGCCCACAGTTTATAATATTCCTGAGAAGCATTGCACAGGGTGTAAGTAAACGAGGGTTTTCTGCTTTAGTAGCTGTTCGTTTCCATTGGAAATTACCACCTGCTGTTCTCAGTGGCAGTTAGCACTAATGTGAGAATCCCTGAGCCAAACAATAAACTAACAGCGAATGCTGTTTTCTGTTTTCTGTCTTTTCAGTTAGGTAACAGATAGAGGAAGCTACAGAAGAGACCTCTTAAGCAGAAAGCTTTGGTACTCAGCAAAGGTACTCATTGATTGGGAAATTGTGTAATAGAGTTTGGCAAAATTTACAGCACTTGCTAAATTCATACAAGTTGTTCATTTACAGGTCAGGTATCAGTTCCCTTTGCATGTTTCCACACAGTTCTTTCTAGATTAAATTCCAACATGTCATTCCAACATTATATTCCAACTCATCTGCTAGAAAGATGAGAACTACGCAAATTGGAAATACTTATTGGCCTCTGGTATCAGTGTGATCTTATTGTTTTATACAGATCTGCAAGCAAAACTGAACATCCAACACAGAAACATTCAGTAGAAATATCTTTCTAAAACTGTTCATGTTAGGACAAACAATGGGGCTTTTGACATAACGTACCAGCTTTGCAAATAGGAAGGCTGAAGGAAATTCTTGAAGGTCATTAGGAGACAATTGTCAATGTAGTCTTCCACTACATAAGACTTCTCTAGACAAGACTATTTTACAAAAATATTGTTAAGAACCTATATTGATGGTTTGATGGACCCTAGCAGCTGGAAGATCAATGACCATAGGAGAGAGGAGCATAGGAACATGCATATTAACCCTCTCACTGCCTCTTGGACAGGGAGATCTCTATTTATAAAGGTAGCAGATCTTTTGACAAAAAGAAAATAACTAAGCACTTTACTAACTAAACGATCAAAATATAGCAAGAGAGAATTTCATATGGAGTTACTTTTTCAGCTCTTTTTTTTTTCTTTACCCAAACTAAAAATGTCTCAAGTAGTTCAGCTTAGGGAAAGGGTACACCTAACTAAATGAACTAGAAATTTCACTACTTCACTGACTTCAAATCAACATTATGTTAAACTTTCTGAAGCAAAGGCCTTTTTATATAGTTTCTCTGGAAAACAGAAAACCCTGCTGTTCTTCTGTTTTCTCTATGACAAGCTCTCCTCTGTTGTGTAGGCTGTAGAAGACAGGCACCAAGAGCAAAGAAAGACAAACCCAGATAAAATTAAGGCAGGCATAAGAGGAAGCAGTGATCTGGTGAGCGGGTACCTTATTAGAAGTATATTTATAATGTTCACGCCAATTAACTATTTCTGTGGGCATAGAAGCAGCTAAATATCTACCTGAAATTTTCAATTTGTAAATTTCTTATTTATCCTCATTCAGATATGTATTCTGTGAACATACAAATGTCTGTATGCCATCACACTCACATAATTGATAAACTGTTCCACACTGTGTTTTACAGACTACATGCCAGCCATATGTCTCAGGGCCCATTCTAGAGGTTTCCTTTTGTGACCAAGCAGTTATTCTCCAGATTTGAGTAAAAATGCTGAATAACAGTCTATTGGAACTTGAAGATACAAATAAATATTTACCAAGAGTTATTGCATTTATTGGAAATAGAACTTTCTCCTTTTTTTCTTTTATATTTTTTCTCTTTTTAGATATTTGTAACTAAAAATAACTATACTAAAGTTATTATATAAATGAGAATTTTTAACTGCTTGCTGTTTGCGAATGGATCTGCTCTTTCTGGTAAGTTGCTACCTTTGTTATAAATATATATTAAAATGTGTAGAATGTGGTCTTCTTAAGCCAATTAAACCTACAAGTCAAAGGTTACAAATTCTAGCTTGCTTCTGCATGTATCCTTGGTCCGTAACAGGAGTCATGTGCTCAATAATATCACAAGTCCAGCTGCAGTTATCTGCAAGGAATTTTTCCAATTGCAAAGGAAACGGCAACAGCAGTGCAAGGACTGATGATAAATGGCATGTGAAACAACTGAGTATCTGCACCACAGTGATGGGGGAAAAGAAACTATAGTGTAGTTTCCCGGAGGTTTGATGTAGCCAATGCTACCCTAAACCTCTATATACCCTCAATCAATATAAAAGAAATTCAAAGATATGATTATACATTTAAAAAGAAGGGAAAGAGGAGGGAAATGACAGAGCAAAGTAGAAGGAACAAGGATTATCATGTGTGCGGAGTTGAAATCCTTTTTCTGTTTTCAAGCTGATCATCACACACATGCATGCCTTCTATCTAAAATGCAAACACGTTATGGGGTAGCAACAGCTATTAATTTCCAAACCAGCATCCGAGAATGCTAAGACCTTGTCTGGTCAGTATTTATGCATAAATGTACACCTAGCCACAGTCTATGTAGCGTGTTGTATGTATTTCAGCTCAAATAGCTATTTTCTGTTCCTGATCCACTTGATTTTTTCAGCAGTAAAATGTTTAAGACTGTAAAATATTACAAGCATACAATGTGTGAATTTTGCTTAAGTTGTGTTTTGTTTAAAAGGGGGACATCAGGTCTCTTCTTATACATTACTCCACCATCGTTTCTATGATTCCAAATGTTGTTCATTACAGTAAACTAAAGGAGGGAAAAGATCTTATAATGAGACAATTTGGAGGACTTGACAGTTGTTTAACATTAAAGCTTGGTTTCAATCCATCTTCAATAATCATCTGATTTGTACATCTGACCTCAGGGAATAATTGTTATATGCAAAATTTACCATGACACACTAACAACAAATACAGTGTTGAAGCAAACTTTGAAATGCCTGTTTCTAATGACTCAAGTATTCAAGAATCAAGGCATTTTAACTCAAAGATTTAGATTAAAACTCTCATAGTCATATTTGACTAGCGTGTAGTAAAAGAAATACAGCATTTCTGCTTCCAACTGTAGAAAACAGGTTAGGAAGCAAAATATCTATATTACAGCATAACTCTGACACCTAATAGTTCATCAGCCTCACACAGTGCTACAGAAAGAGTGATCTGTATGCAAAGCTGGTGGAAAAATATGTGTTTAATTTAATGGTCTCAGGATTTTACATCACCATTTGCAACAATAACTTAAGCAGTTCAGAATTGTACCTCTTATGGGAATTACAGTGTTACTTAGATGATATCCTCTCAATGACAAATATCTTAAGTCTCAAATTCTCTTTTTCGAACAGTGCAGGCTAGGAAAGAGATCCATTACTTTCAGCTAAGGAAATAAAGTTAAGGAATAAAAAATGCCTCTCTTAGAATTTTTTTTCTGTAAGAATTAAAAAAATAAAATCACTGTTTACAAGCCGACATTGTTTTCTAGTTGGAATGAAAGGAATAGGGTTATGTTCTGGAGCAGGCTGGTCTCTAAAATATTAATGTATATCTATTTTCTGACATGCACTGCTACCATGAACAAATCACTATTTCAGCTAGGAACAGAGATAATCATTGCAAATAGACTTCACATCTGGGCATCAATATTTTAATATGGGAGTTATTTCATACAAATAGGCCTATAGCAGCAAATACAGGTGAACCTTTGAGGCTTTTTCTCAAAATTCAAAATTTCTATTAATTTCAAACCAAATAGACTTTAATAGTTAAATATTTCTATAGAACTGAGTAAAGGAATTAATTCATTCATTCATTTTTCTTGTTTTTGTTTCTCAACTAAATTACATGATCTGGTTAACAAGTCCTAACAAAAAGATGAATATTTTTAAATTAATTTAATGGAAGATAAGTTTTTAGACTGTGATGTACAGTGTTGATATACTCCTATGAAGACCAAGAAAAGCAACTAAGAAAGCATTTTCAGATATGTAAGTTTTGATATAATTGTGATGGATATGGTAAATTTCTAAAGAAGTCTACTTTTCAATTAGAAAATTAATACTGCAAAAGAGTTGAATGCTATTGGCTCAGTTTCTGTTGCAGATGTCTGATCATAGCTTTGTTCTCCATCAGCCTGTAGATCAGCCTTATATAAACTTTAGGAGTGCAAGAGATAAAATGGCTATTTGTCTATTTTAAATGACCGAATGCCAGTAGAAGAGTTTCACAAATAGTAATAGTTTCATAAGCACTTGCATGCTATGCAATTATGGGTCTATGTGAATGTTCTTTTATGTCATATGTACTGTACCTGCCATATTTTACCTGGTATAGGACAGGTGTAAAATTAGACATGCATTTCCCAATAGTTTGGCATACAGATCCCATCTACTGCTGTAGTTTGACAGGTAGATCAATTATTCCAAGTTAAAGGCAAGCTGCCTTGTAGAAATCCTACTTTTTTATATGTTTGCACAGCTACATTGTAGTAGAAAAATCTTTTTTTTTTTTCCCTCCAAAAAGACAAAGTGTTAGAGTGTTCTTATGTTTTGTTTAGGGCTGAAGAAGTGCTTATTTTCTTTGCCTTATGAGGGCTGAATGTGATCATACTTACAGGTTAAAATTCTAGTTTAAAAGTTCTGTTTTGTTTGACTCCATGACAGAGAGTGCCATTAGTAATTTAATTATATTTCATTCATATATTCTGTCATAACTATAAAGAGTTATTCAGAGCTTCAAGGACTGAACAGACCTTTACAGTCTGTAGATTATACTGTACAATCTGTACAGTATATTGCATTGTCAAAATTCATTGCAAGTTAAATCTCTTTAAAAAGAAAAAAAATTGTCTCTTCCAAGCCTATCGTTAACCACACAAGAATGGAAAAAGAAACAGTCAAATTACTTTGTTTTAATAAATGCTATTTATTATATTCTGGTTTACCTTGTATTCTGCAATGTATAATGCAATGTATAAAGAAGTAAGAAAGGGAGGAAGTCACTTCAATATGCAATATAAGATTTGCTCTGCAAATAACAGGTTATTTTATAAAGCTTATCTGAAGAACTGATCAGATTTTATTTTATATTAATCTGTAACTTCAGAACAGTGAATAGTGATATATCATGGACAGTAAATGGCTCATTATTGTCCTAAAATGTTTGCATTTGCCCCAGTAAGCTTATCAAGTATCTAAACAGGCTTCTCACATCTTCTTTCAAGTCTTTTTTTTTTAAATTTCTTCCAGAAACCTTGGCCTTAAAAATATTGGTATTATCAGATTTGATATTATAGATTGGTAGAAATGTCCTAAAGATACACATACAAATGTGAAGTATGTGTGGGGTTGTTTTAGGGAGGATATTACATAACCAAAATAAAAGTAATTTCATTACATTCATATATTTTCACGTGTCCAGCATTCAGCCTTTAGGTGGAAACAGGCCATTCAAAGGACAGACGTCAGAAAGCTTTATTTATTTTTCTCTTTTCTACCTATTTAATCAAGAAAATTATGTGTTTGACAACCCTACAAGTTTTGTTGTGTATTACAGAAGATGAGATCCTAAAGTCCGGAATTATTTTCTCTATTTTTTTGGTTTCTTTGTTTGTTTGCTTGGTTTTTTGTTTAAAAGCTGATTACTTTCAAGATTATTTTTAGTGATTTTTTTAAATGACAGGAGGAAAAAAAACTTTGAGGACATTTTCAAAAGAAATACAAATAAACAAATTTAGGAAATTTCCTTCTTACACTCAAGAAAACATGACCTTAATCCGTTTTGATATTACCAGGTTGGCTTGTTTTTTTCTTTTCTCCAAAATAATTTCCTCCACTACAGACATATTCCTAATTTTTTTTAAGATCTAGCATACCCACCAAATATATGCTTTGACATATCCATATTCTCTCTTAATTATCTGCTTTCACTGTCTGCAGATAACTAATTCTGTTTTACTTGGGCTTTTGTAAAAGGCCTTTTAGAAATGGCATTTTTGTGCTAATGAGTCAACAAAGAGAAAAATGCCTGGTGCTCTCAAACTACTGTGTTCAAACACACTAATAGCATTGAAAAAAACCATACCTTATCAGATAATTATTAAATGTACATTAGTGGACAGCTAAAATAATGTGTTTGACTTTTAGAGTTTTTCTAGATACACAAGGGAAAAATCATAATGGCTGGCTCTGATTCTGCACGCAAGGCAGGAGCAAAAAACATTCCTCTATTTTGCATTATATAGACTTCTAACAGTGGGAAAATAACTTTTAATTTATATTTCCATCTTACACATAGAAAGCCACACCATGCAAGAGGAAGCTTTTTGAATGCATCTTGGCCTTCTGGGGAACAGTGCAGGAATGCCAACTGCAGATTTTTAAAAACAAACAAACACACAAACACAAAACCACAAAATGAATCTTTCTCGTCCTCAGTTCTGCCCTTCCTCCCCTCCTTCCCCCCCTCCCCAAAAGAATATGTTTAAAAATAGTGCTGATTTTCTGTTTAAAAATTACTTTACTTTCTGAACCCTCAGGGCTTATGTCTTTGGATTTTTGTCCACACCAGGATCCCTGGCATCTTACTGATGTTTTCTTCTTTTAAAACAGACGATCACTTAACCCAGGGAATTGTAATTTAGAGGGAGCCCTGGTCACTGTCCCTATGTCAGCAGTGGAGTGAGTGAAAGCAAGGCAACAGCTCACCATGGAGGTAGCCAAGGGCCTCCCTTCGTTCCTCACCTTACTGCTCAGTAGGTAATGAGCTCTGCTTACCACTCAGTGATATGGAATAAGGCTTCAAACACTCATCCCAGCCTACTTCTGGGGGACTCCAAATTCTGGGGAATACAAGAATTACACTGGACTCAAAACATTAAGTGTGATCTAAGACTCTGGGAACAGAAAAAACCTCATTATCTTCCTAACCCTGATGTGCAGGCACTACCCAGCCTCACAACTTTCTTCTATCGAGTGGGAACCAAGTGGTAAATGTTGTCTTCTTTGTGGGTAGATTTTACCAGACCATCTTCTTTTATGTTCTCTGTTTGGGCATGATCATATCACTGTTGCATATCATAACATAGTACCCATGTATGGAATCATGGAATCAGTGAATTGTCAGAGATGGAAGGGACCTCTAGAGATCATCTAGTCCAACTCCCCTGCTAAAGCGGGAACACCTAGAGCACATCACTCAGGACTGCATCTAGGCAGTTCTTGAAGATCTCCAGATCTAGTTATCTGATTTCCTTAGCAGAGAAATGAATGCTTGATATGCTGGACGTGTTTTGAGGATTTTTTTTAACCTCTCTCACACAGCCAAAGATATAATTAATAATAATAATAGCAACAATAATAAGTCCCTAGTTGCCAAAGAACTTTCACAATACTGTGTATAGACAGCTTTATAAAAATCTATTTGCTTGAAAGAAGCAACTCAGCAATAAATAAGAGACTCATGTATACAGAGAACAAACTTGGTCTGAGAAAACTGGGATAAACCATAGTTTCTTCAAAAACAGTTATGACATTTCTTTGTCCTAGTGGAGAGGTTTCACCTTAAAAGAATTCTAGAAATTTAGTACAGCTCAGAAAGATGTAAAGACCAGGTGGAATTTACAGAGATTTGGATGTAGAGTGTTAGAACCTCTGCCTCTGTCCATCTTATAAAAGCATGAATTTATGTCACTAAAGGGTGTCCTGTGGACGAGGATTGCTCCTGTATGGCTTTTAAAAATTGCCCTCAACTTGCACTGAAGTCAGTGGGTTATCAGAGAATTCAGAAAAATCACTTTGAGAAATGATGTCTGTGAGGGTCTTGGTCTTTAATAAAGTAAAAAGTGAACCAAATGAGATAATGGTTTACTTGACTCAGTCAAGGATCTCACTTGTTGCCAGATTTTATGGTGGATTTCATGGCTGCCTCACTGAGCCTCTCTCCACAAACTCCTAAATGATACAGACATCACTGAGGAGTTACTGGGGTAAAGCAAGTGAAATAATCCCCATGGGAAGTTGTGGTGAGAAGTTGGTTCAATAACCTCACCTGAAGTGTGTCATGTCTCAGCCAAATACAGCTGCAAATGATTGTCTGGGTTATCAAGGGCAATTTTTTACAGTCATAGGAAACCATTTACTTAATTCCTTTCATAGACGATATAAAGTCTATCTTAAAATGAATTAAGCTTTCTTTGTTGATTTTTGGGGGGGATGAGGGTGTGGAGAGGAGAGTGTATTCTGAGATACTGCTGTTTGAAATGGAAATCCTCTTTCTAATTTCCATCCTAAATTTCTTCAGATCATACCTTTTGCTTTATTTATTATACTGTTCTTCCTTGCAAGTAGAGAGGAATGACAATTAAAAAAAAAAAACTGCCAGGAAAGGTCTAGTAAAAATACAATTTGTTCCTGGTTTTATACCATTTTTCACTACTTCCATCTCCTTTGTCACTGTTTTCTTTGGAGTTTGCGCTCATGCTTAGTAAGTGTTCTTTGGCTTCTGCTTTGACATTAGATTGTTAATTTCCACATCCAAATTCTTAGTACCCAAACTACCATTTCTGAAAGAAACCTGAAATAAAGCAGCAAGGATCTACTGTAATCTTTTAAATTCAGATGCTTCTAAAATATATAACATGGGTGCATACACATACACTGTATGAAAGTTTGTGTCCATACATACATATAATAATATTATCTTTGCTATAATCACTTCTCGGTGTTAGTTTTGGGGCTTTTTTCTGAAGACTCTGTAACAGTTAAAAGAATAACTAATGACCTCTGTTAATATAGTATTTTTTGGCAAAAGGACGTTCATGCTTGAGAGAGTAGGCTCCAGCTGTCAGGAGGCTTTGCTTTTATATTGCCGAACCCACAGAGCACAAAGAGAAGGATCTGTCCTCCCAGATACCTTTTCACTCCCCTATGGGGAAAAGAGAAAAAGTTTCAAATCACCAATTTAGCAGCCTGCTTGGTCTTTTTTTAACTTGACTTTTAAGGGGCCAGGAAACAAAGGAATTCAAACTCATTCAGTTGGAAAAGCTGATTAATACTGTCACTGATTTAGAAGTAAGGAATAATCCTCTCAAAAGAATTGTAGTGAATTTGGAGATTTTTACCCCCAAAAAAGAACCAGGGGGAGATCTGAATTCTCAATAGCTACAGTAATCCCTGACTATTAACAATGGGTGAAACTGAATTTGCTTGAATGTAAATTAGCTTAATGTGTTGCCATAAATAGGTATAAATTTGAATAAGCAACTGTGATATAATTACCACATTCATTTTTCTTACTTAGTGGAGGAAAGAAAGTCTTTTGTGTCAGTGGGGACGATCTCTGCGGGACAGACATTACCAAACACCATTATTCTACTGAAAACTGAGGCGTAAGTGCTTATTTATTTGAGGGTAATTCCCAGGTCATTTTTAATCTCCAACATATCCCCATTGTATACTGACCCCACTTTTGCTTTCCTTGCTCTTTTCCTCTTTATATAGTTGAAGAAGCTTTTACTTGTTAAAACATCCTTTGCAAGACCTAACACCTCCCTGATGGAATTTTCTTTGCTGATCCCTCTTTTTACAGTCCTCGTAGACTCCCTATTTATTCTTACTGTCTCTTTGAAGGAGTTATTTGTCTAGTTATGTCTAGAATTCTTTCCCCAATGCTTTTCTGCCCTACTTAGAGTAAAATTGACAGATCTTTGGTGGATGATACCAATAATTTACATTATTTTTTCAAAGTTTGTCCAAATAAAAAGACTAAGTTTTCTACTACTTTGAATGTTGAGGTTGTGGGTTATTTTTGGTTTTGTTTTGTTTTAAAATTTAGGTTAAACAATAGATAGTTCAGTTTTCCATAGCATCTTCCTTACTTTTCAGAAATCATGTTTATATCACCGCTCCTTGTTAGTAACAGAGAGACAATCAGATGAAAAAATGTTTGGCTCTCATTTCCAGCAGTTCTAAACTAGAAGTATTCATTCTCAAATCCCTCTAAGCAAATGTAGCTTCCATTAAAGAGAGAACAGTCAGTGTGTTTATTTCAAGTACTCTTAGCCATAACCAGGCCTATCTAAAGATACACTTTAGCTTTAAACTTCAGCTATAGCTAAAAGTCTATAAAAGGCAAGTGAATCTCAATCATTCATGAAATTATATTCCTTGCTATATTTGTTATAGGAACAATCGTCAGGTATTTATATTAACAGAACTATGGGATAATATAAAGAAAGGAAAGATGACAGAACCTTGCAGTTACTAATGTCTTATGATACTTCTATAAATAAATTATCCAAAACCTTTGATCAATATATGTAAGTACAAGGTGGTCTGTGCTATGTATCAAAGTGACACAATAATTTATATTCTTGATAATAAACTAGTGTGTTTCTCTACTTGTCTATAAAGCACTGCCATTGAGTACTCAGTTTTTATAATGTAATCACATAATTTCATTTATTTGGAAGAAATCTCACTTTCATCTGTCAAACAGGGCAATTGGAAAGCAAATGAAAATTTCATATTGTGTAAAGGACAAAACCTAAATATTTAGTTTATCTTAGAAGTCTT
Source organism: Scolopax mira (assembly GCA_004320125.1). Classification (NCBI taxonomy): domain Eukaryota; kingdom Metazoa; phylum Chordata; class Aves; order Charadriiformes; family Scolopacidae; genus Scolopax; species Scolopax mira. The sequence goes on from BJBW01002588.1 coordinate 146,673, forward strand.
TATTTGAAAAATGCCAGTGAGCATGGAATTCTTGCAGTACAGTATACTGACCACAGATATTTTTTTCTGAATGAAGTTCAGATACCTTAAACAGACTATTTGGTACAACCGTTGTCTCTAGATTCTCTTTATAACATGAACATATTAATCTGCCTCTTTAAGAAATCATGATTCTTAATTTTCTTGAAGAAGATTGATTCAGGGACTTAACAAGACCAGTGGCCCACGTGAATAGCAACAATAGGATCTATCCAAGAGAAGCTTACTCTTCCTCTCATAGATATGCAAAAAAATGAAATTATTATATTATTATGCAGCAAAATTATACTAATAGGAAAATTTCTCATAAATATACATTTCTAACTCATAAATAGATGTATTCTACATCTGAGATTCAGTGCCTCTTGAGTGTTGTTTCATACATTTTGCCATACAACATCATAAGTACTCATTTTGGTATAGTGAATGGCTTTTCCTAAATATATTTGCAGTTATGTTTATAAAATTTTTTGTAAGAACCAGATAACTTTTAATCTTTTCAATATCCTCAGCTTGAAAAAGATTTTTTCACTTTCAAATTTTGACTATATATTTGCAATGGCAGTACCCCAGGGGTGACAAAATTTACAAATATTTTTGCTTTTACCTATATTTTCCAGATAGATGGTCATTTGCCTACAAAGATCAGGTAAAAAGTACTGTCTGTTTACTTCATCTTTGGCAACATAGTTCCTTCTGTCGAGGCACTGTCTGTCTTTGTCTTTATAACTTGGCCATGAATGTTCAACAGCTACTAGGTAGTTTCCTTAGAATAATTTTCCCCTTAGAATAATTGTCTCTGTAAAACAAAAAAAAAGTGTCAGACATAATTGCCTCTCTGTATTTTTTTAATTATATAGTACTTACAGCTGTCTCTTTCTATAGTTACTAGAATCATAGAATCATTTGTGTTGGAAGGGACCTTCAAGAGTTGAGTAGTTGAGTTCCAACGCCCCTGCCACGGGCAGGGACACCTCCCACTAGACCAGGTTGCTCAAAGCCCCATCCAGCCTGGCCTTGAACACTTCCAGGGATGGGGCATCCCTGGGCAACCTGTTCCAGTGTCTCACCACCCTCAGTGTTAAGAACTTCTTTCTGGTATCTCATCTAACTCTCCCCTCTTCCAATCTAAAACTGTTCCCCCTTGTCCTGTCACTGCACTCCCTGACAAAGAGTCCCTCCCCAGCTCTCCTGTAGCTCTCTTCAGATATTGGAAGGCTATTCTAAGGTCTCCCCGGAGCCTTCTCTTCTCCAGGCTGAACAACCCCAGCTCTCTCAGCCTGTCCTCATAGGAGAGGTGCTCCATCACTCTGATCATCTTTGTAGCCCTCCTCTGGACCCTTTCCAACAGCTCCATGCCCTTCCCGTGTTGAGGACTCCAAAGCTGGACACAGTACTCCAGGTGGGGTCTCACGAGTGCAGAGCAGAGGGGTAGAACCACCTCCCGTGACCTGCCCCGTGACCCTGGCCACACTTCTCTTGACTGACACAGCTCAGGACACGCTTATGTGTCTAAGTGACAGAGAGGATTGA